>JABXWE010007063.1:0-55071 GCA_014611495.1 Limonius californicus
ATCCTACCGACTGCGCCAATTTACGTTTCTTATCGAAGAAATGCCTTTTTAAAAATAATTCTTTATTTTAAAAAGACATAAACACGGAGTCATAAAAGCACCTTAAATTGTAGGCAGCTAATTATAAACTAAACTAACTAATTGTAAAAGCATTTCTCATCACATCTGCACAGACCGCATTATAATCTATTTCTAAGTAATCGCAAAGCGATAGGGCATTATCAGTGCAGAGCAAGCTAGTCTAAATGCGTTAACTCGCGCGAAGTTCTGGGTATTACATCAGATTGTCCAAAAGGATTTCTCTGTAACAACGAAACTAATATCGACTGATTGTTTTGAGCACCAAAAACGATAAACTGTAATAGTAAATCTTCACGGAAACATTAATGGGTATAAGAGTATTAATTTTAGCCGTATCAAACGATAAGAGAAACCTCACGATATTCTCAACTAAGTTATTAACTCTTGTATATATTTAATCCGAATTTATGGCCGGGTTTTATTGCGAGAAAATATGGTTTCTACCTTTTAGCAAGCCACATACAACAAGAAACTAGCATCTCTGGCTCGAAATATTAAATATGAATGTACATACGAGGGTAGGCATATATGTGCTTAGAAAACTTGATTGTAGTGTAAAATATCTAGGTTTCAGACCTGACTGATATCTAGCAAGTGGTCTATCTACTAACCTAAAAGACTTCTAGCTCCATTCTTTACAGTTTTTGTGCCAATCTAAATACAGAAACTCATATTTATTATTAAATATTACATGAATGAAGGAAGTATGCGCTATCGAAAATGTGCTTATCACGTCGCTCCGTACCGTCAAGTGCAGGACAATTGAATAGGAAAATTCCGACCCTTTCAAAGGATGTTACTGCTACACCTTTACCTTTTCCTTTTAATTTTGAAGGTTAAAATCCGCCGAGAATTAAAAAAAAAGTGTGAGCAGCTTTCGTTTTCTGTCGGAACTTTTTCTTCAGATGTATATTGCTTCACTAAATACGCATTTACATTTAAAATTTAATTTTTGAAGAAGAAACCACTAAATTGAAAGTTTTTAATAAGTCGTACTAGATTCCATAAAGGATTTTATGTAACTAAACCGAAAGTAATTTTTTATGTACTGTATAATTTTAATCATTAAGGGCATTTTTCAAAAATCTTCATAAAAACCTATAAAATTTCAAAGGCCTTATTAATGAATAATAACATTTGGTATCTACTAATCCTGTCATTTTTAGAGCAAATTCCAGGAAATTGGCATTAGGATTGCGTGCAGGGTTGCTTTTGGGAACCGGCTCCGGCTGGCTTGTTTTCCTCAAACAAAGGATTCTTTGCTAAAGGCTTGACCCGTGCAGACATTTTGCATTCAGTGAAAATAGGGTGGGGTTAAAACTGCTCTTGTAATTTAGTTTTTCTATTTTCTCGCACTAAAACTCGATAAAGTTGAATTAAATGTATACAAGAGTCAATAATTGAATTGAGAATACCGCGAGGTTTCTCTTATCGTTTGGTACCGATAAAATTAACGGCATTGCCCTTTTTAATGTTCCCGTGAAGATTTACCAGTTTAGCGTTTTTTTTTTGCGTAAAACCACTAATTTCGTCTTCATGTTTCTCCGACATTCCGGAAAAATTCTTTTTGCGCAGTCTGACCCAATCGCCCAGATCATTGCTCGTTGTTTTGATTGCCAGCGTCCCTTCTTGGGTCGTCGACCAAACCAAAAACCAACCTTTTTGGTTTCCCCTACCTTGTTGCCGCATTAAGGGAAAAACTATTTGCATTTTCAATTCGTAGTGAAGATTATAAGCAGCAATTGTTTGTATACAGAGTGCTTCGAATTGTGGAAAGTAGAAGTAATTGTATTTCCATGAAATAAAGCAGCATTGTGTTGCTAATTATTTAGTACTTTAATAATTAATTTTACTTGTGTTGCGAATTCAATTGATATGGACTATGCAGTTTTTTTGTCGATAGTCTTGCCGTAGTCAGTGGCGGCTCGAGCAACAGATTCTGACTTTTTGAAGCCCTTTCTTTATATTTAATTTTTAGCTGGACCTCGTTTGAACACTTTTGTCATGTAACTGTACAAACCTTTTATTTAATATACTTATACCTATTATTTAATAATCTATGACCTGCTGTTTTGGTGTATTTTTTTGTATGTATAGAAATACTGAGGTAAGGAGGAAGGACAACAAGGTAGATCGACTCTTCATAAGCTGTCGGACCTCGACCGCTTCACAAGTATCTTCGTATAGCTAAAAGGGTGTTGCCCACTTGTTATGATTTACCTCGAGAATGATAAAAATCAAGACTTTCTTTCTGTAACAGTTTTCTGCGAACCCTCTCTGTTCGTTGTTAGGCGAAGACATTCTGACATAGCACGTTACCATTTTCCAAACGTTGCGCTTAATATTTTTAATTTAGTACTGATAATTTTGATGAATTTACATTTAATGTTTAAATTTTTTTAGAACCAGTTTCAGAAACAATGTGATTTGTTAATAACAACGCCGCTAACCCTCATCTCGCTGCTGCGAGCCAGAATAATAACTGTCAAACGCCTCTGTCACCTTGTTATTGAAAGTGGGGATACGGTCCTGGAAAGATTCCCCAAAGAGATCGACAGTTTGCTGAATTTGACGCAAAGCATGCTGGAACATCGCAGTTGCAGCTTGTCCGTTCAGCTGATAGTCTGTGCAGAGCATTGGACCTTACGGCTGGAGAATTTAATGAAGAGCCTATACATCACTCCTGTGGTTTGTGTCAGCTCCCACCTGGAAGCTGCGCTGTATGGTAGAGTTGACATTCAGGTGCAGTTTCTGGAGACGAAAAACAAGAAGCACACACTTGCAGGTAAGATGATTTAATGTATTGTTTATTTTTTTGCATGTGGCACTATGGAAAAAAATTTATTTTGAACCAAGAAACACTATTTTTGTTAATTAGTCTCTACTTGAGCAAGGTCGAATGAAAATATTAAATAACACACAAGTTAATGCAAAAATAGCCTTGATTGTACTAGGTCTGTCCGGAAAGTACCCAGCCGTTGTGAATATCTCGATAACGCGCATTGTGACCTTCACGAAACTCCGTAACCAATTACAGGAGACCCTACCGCGCATGCGTGGACAGTCAGGCTCTCGTCGGACGCCTCATTCGGCAGTGAGACACCATTGAATGAACTTGTGTCTTGTGACCGTCGCATTCACAGTAACTGAGCGAGTAGGTAAGCGAAACTGCATCCAGTTTTGCGCCAAACTTGGACATTCAACCGCGAAAACCATTTCAATGATTAGTAGGGCCTTCGGAGAGGATTCCATGAGTAAGGCTCAAATTAAAATGTGGTGTCGCCGTCTTAAAGATTGGGAATCTGTAGAAAGCGATCCACGTTCTGGAAGACCTTCATCCAACAGAACCCCTGAAAATGAGAGTCGCGTGCGAGCTGCAATGCACGGAAATCGGCGATTGGCAGTGAGAGAGTTAGAAGAAGATTTAGGGATTCCACAGACTGTTGTTCTTGTGATTTTAACAGACGATCTCGATGAGACACGTGTGGCTCCTGTCACAAAAACAGAAAGAATTTCGTACTGCAGTTGCGTGGGACTTGCTCTAAACAGGTAAATCTGACCCAGAGTTTGAAAAAGATAATAACTGGAGATGAGTCATGGGTGTGCGACTATGGCTCGGAAACAAAAGCCCAGTCTTCCCAAAGAAAATTGCCTGGGTCTCCTCGGTTCAAAGAAGACATCGCAAAGTCGTAGCAACATCAAGGCCATGTTGACTGATTTTTCGGCCCTGCAGGTGTCACTCATGAACAGGCTCCTCCAGATCAAACAATAACACAGAATTTCTTCGCCGGATGGGGGGTGCACTGAGGAGAATTCGGAAGCAGCTGTGGGGAAGTGGTGACTGGCACATTCACCACGATAATGCACTTGCACATTCTTCGCGTCTGATACAGAATTCCTTGGTGAAACATCGCATCACGCATGTCGCTCAGCCACCCCACGGTCCTGATTTGGCTCCCTGTGACTTCTGGCCTTCTCCAAAGTTAACATCACCGCCGAAGGGGAGGATATTTCAGTCGGTGTACGAGATTAAGGAGACAGCTGATGACGATTCTAAGAGGAATTTGCAGATTATTTCAAGAAACGGAAGAAACGCTGGGATAGGTGTGTGAAGTCGAAAGAGGAATGCTTCGAAGGGGACTAAGATTCCACTGCGCTAAATCAGCTATTTTTCTTACAAGTCACTCAGCCACCCCGTGGTCCATATTTGGCTCCCTGTGATTTCGGTTCTTCTGCAAAACTAAAATCACCGCCGAAGGCGAGGAGATTTCAGTAGATGTACGAGATTAAGGAGACAGCTGATGACGATTCCGAAAGAGGACTTTGCAGATTGTTCCAAGAAGTGGAAGAAACGCTGGGATAAGTGTGTAAAGTGCAAAGAGGAGTACTTCGAAAGGGACTAAGGCCCCACTGTGCTAGATCAGCTATTTTTCTCACAGTTAGCTCAGCCATCCCATGGTCCCAATTTGACTCCCTGTAACTTCTGGCCTTCTCGAAAGCTAAAATCACCGCTGAAGGGGAAGATATTCCAGTCGGTGTACAAGACTAAGGAGACAGCTGATGATGATTCCACAAGAGGACTTTGCAGATTGTTCCAAGAAGTGGAAGAAACGCTGGGATAAGTGTGTGAAGTCTGAAGGGGACTAAAACGCTATTGTGCTACGTCAGTATTTGCTCAAAATATTATATGGCTGATTACTTTCTGAACAACCCTTTTATAATTCCTACATCAAATTTTGTGTTGTCTAACATTTCCTTTACACCTTAAGGTTCTGCGTATCAGTGCCATATCTTGTGAACGAGTAGACATTTTTTTTAAAGGTTAGAAAAAATTATATTCTATTCAGTGGTGAGCTGTGAGGGGTTGCGCGAAGCCCTTATTAAATTTGGATATGATTTAAATGGGCGGTAATATATTACAATTTCGGTTAATATGAAAATAGAAATTGTATGTTCAATAACAGATTGGGCGGTAAAATATGAGCGGTAAAAAAAATGGAAACGAGGAGTAACATATCTTCAAATGAGTTGCTCAATAAATATTTGAATGTGTGAAAATCCAATTAGGCAGTAAAATAAATAAATGGGCAGTAACGCGTGTGCAGTTATAAAATCAGAATTGTCGTATTGAAGTAGTTCTATAAATGCTTAGGCAGTAAAAAAATATGTTCGGCCTATTAAATGATACACATAATTTTTATTTAAGATAGGCAGTTAGTAAAATGAAAAGTAGCAATAGATACTAAAAAAAAAAGCATTAAAAACTATTATAGACCTGGGCTATTTTGAGGTATTTTTTCTTGAGACTACGTGTTTCCTAATTGACTAGAATATCTAGTAGTATTTTAATATATTATTTTTCAGATTTTCAGTTATATAAAAAAAAGCGTTACAAAAATAATTTGTTTATTTAAACTGGAAATACGGTTTCGAATAAAATCTCTGCCCTTTTTCCTCTTTTGGCCGAGTGGAATATTTTTGGCCTCAACAGGTGGAACAGTGTACTTCAAGCGTATTGACAGTCCAATGACATGTTTACACATACACATTTTGAAGAACGTTGGGCATGTACATGTACCTTGAGCCCATTCCTCTTTATTTATTGGCAATGTTGGCATTTACTAAACATCTGTTCCTTGAACTGGTCAAAGTTTTCAGGAGGATTTTCAAAAATGTTACATTCTTTAGCTTCTGCACCTGGTACTTGATAAAAGGTGAAGGTTTTGTTACGAGATGTAACTATAATCTCCTTCAGCAGTTTGGCCCAATTGTAGGAGTTTCCACTCTTTTAAGCTTATCATGGGTGAGTTTGCAATAAAATTTTCCTCTGGATTCTTAATATATTTAGTAGACCATTCATTCACCATTTCTTTGGCAAGAACCAGGAACCGAGAGAGCTGTAAACGTTCTCGAAAGGTGTTGCTGTCTTTTATAACTCTGTTGAAAGCCTCGAGAGCATTATTTGTCGAAGGCGAAGCCGGCGCTGCACCTAGATACCAATTTTTATTCTGTACTAACCACTGTTCTTTGAAGTATGCTATAAACTTAATTTGGTCATCACATGTTTGTAAAAAAGTTCGGAAGCTGTGTTGAAAGCATCCCGGTTAGTTACGTGATGTAAAGTATCTACATCTGCCAACATTTGTTTTTGGATAGATTTATTTACATCACTTTCAGTTCGCAACTGTATCTTTCTTTTAGCATGTGCCCAGCACATACGCACTGTGGTATCTTCGAATTCTTCAATAAAATCATTTTGGAATTTTTTTGCGGGGTCACCAACCAAAATCGTTGGCTCGAAAGGACTTGAGAACAGGGACTGGATTTTATTTTTCATGCTCCTGAATACCAGTTGAAAGTCGGCTTTTTGCTCCGTCGTAGAAACAGTCAAACATAAAGCATGAAATTTCCGTTGTCTGTCTGTGGTCCCCACAATCAGGACAGGGTACCCCTGCCAGATGAGCTTGTAGGTAGCGTCTGCATGCAAGGGATGTACATCACGCGCTAACTCTAGCAGGTATTTACTCGAGAGAACAAAGCGAAAGGCTGCGTCACCCTCAGAAATGTCATATGCAATTACTGATGATGATTTTCTGGCAAGATCGAATTATCTTGAATCCACTGTTCTAATTCTCCCAAACTAATTGTATGATTTCCGTGTAAAGCACGACGTCGGTCGCTTAGGTAATTTCTTAATTGAGTCATCTTCGGCACCTGGATACCCTCAATTTTGGTGAGAGCAGTCATTATACCCTTAGGCTTTATATGAAGATCAAACAATTTGTTCATTTCCAATTTTACTGCTTCAGGTATTCCATGCTTGGATGATACTTTGCCTTCATGATCATGATTAGCTTCTGTTTGATAATGGGTTTCCCAATAAGGACGATATGTTTTTAAAATTAAATAAAATCCAAAATATTTGAGATAAAAGCAAAACTTTTTTTTATTTTACAGTACAGCTTAGTACAATTATGTTTTAAACAACACATCATTCAAATGTCCACCTCGGCTTCGTCTGCAGGATCGAATCCGATGAACCCAATTTTCGGTGACTTTGCGCAATATATCGGGTGTAATTTCATTAATGCAGCTTTCGATGTTCAATTTCAAAGCGTCTCTAGTTCGAGGTTTGTTGGCATAGACCAACGACTTCAAATATCCCCACAAAAAGAAGTCTAAAGGTGTTAAATCACAACTTCTTGGAGGCCAACTAACAGTTCCATTTCTGGAGATTACAGACTCACCAAACTTTTCTTGCAATAACTCCATAGTGGCATTCGCAAAATGTGGTGTTGCACCATCTTGTTGGAAAAACATGTCTGTCTTGCAAATCAATTTCATCCAATTTTGGCCACAAAAAAATCTGTTAACATTGATCGATAACGTTCACCATTCACTGTAACTGCATCTCCATTTTCATTTTCAAAAAAATATGGTCCAATGATGCCTCCACTCCATAAACCACACCAAACAGTAACTTTTTCCGGATGCAAAGGCGTCTCATGAATCTCTTGTGGATTATTTTCACACCAAAAACGACAATTTTGTTTGTTTACGAAGCCGTTTCACCAGAAATGAGCTTCATCTGAAAAGATGATTTTTTTGAAAAAATCAGGTTCAATTTCAAGTTGCTCTAGAGCCCAATCAGCAAACAAACGACGCTTTTGATGGTCAAGTGGCTTCAGTTCTTGAGTCAACACAATCTTATACGGATGTAAACCCAAATCTTTTCTCAAAATACGCCAAGTTGTCATTCTTGAAAGGCCAAGTTCTTGAGAACGTCGATTAATCGACAGATTTGCATCGTCTGCAATACTGGCTCTTACAGCATCAATATTCTCTTGGTTTCTTGCGTTTCGTTGTCTTATTGGTGTTGTGGTATCGTGTAAAGAAAATTCGTTTCAAATTTTTCAACGATTCGACGAATAGCAAGCACAGAAGGACGATTAAGCGTACCATAATCTTCACGAAGTTCACGTTGAGTTTGAATAAAAGAACGATTATTTTGATAAAATTTTTGGATAATAACCAAACGTTGTTGAAGCGTGTATTTTGCCATGATGAATTGTACAATTATACTAAACACAAATGACAGCTAGTGACATTTCTACCATTTTAAATATGGCTGCCATACATTTTAAAAACATATCGTCCCTATTGGGAAACCCGATACATAAACACAGCATCTGAGGTTGAATCATATAAGAGATACCTTTTAGCTGAGCACTGAGGTCCACGTTTTTTCACTTTGTTGCACCTGTAATACGTTTTCTGGCTCTCTTCCGATTCATTCGAATAGTGGACAGACCAAGTATTTTCTTCACTTAAAGCTTCATGGGCATGGATCACATTGTCGAATTTCTTCACGAAAATCCAAGAAAAAAGCTGGCGTTTCTTTTTTAGTGGCACTTCTTCTTGTTCCTCGCCACTGTTCTCGCTTCCATCCGATTGAAACAATGGTACCACAGCTTTATTTATTTGCGATGAGCCTGCTACACTACAACAGTCGCTATCGATGTTTTTTTCCATGATACTGAAGGTAAAAAACAGCACCAATGTAGCTTGAATACTTCACAACAATAAGAAATCCAAGAAAACAATGCTCAGTGCACCGAACAGACTACCGCAATGCAACTGGCGAACTATTTATCTAACTGCCCATTCAGACATTTGACTGCTCAAATAATAATTGCACTGGATATTTATTTAATCTATCGCTCGAGTAAGTTTTGTACTGCCACTGTAGGATTAAATAACCGACCAAATTCTTTTATAGTACTGACCATGTTTTACTGCCACAATTAATATAATTACTGCTAAAAAGTTTAATACTGCCCGTATGAATTTTAAACTGCTCGATGCAACCGCTCGGATGTTTAAACAACCGCCCAGATAATTACTTCTCATGGAATTTGCGAGCCCCTTTTTATAATTCTGTTTTCTTATTTATTTTCCTAAACATATAACTTTTATAAAAAGTGTTCTGTTTAGTACCTCTTGTTACTTCCCTGCTATAGAAATTAATTTCAATACAAAGGACGTTTCATTCTTAATTCACTTTCCATTTATATGGAACTCAAAACATTAGTTGCATTAAGGTTATCTGCGACTGTTTGCCGAAAAAATATAATAATTCTTTTAGTATTTTTTTGGGGGGCTTTACAGTATCAGTGCAGGGAAGTTAAACTGTAATTTAGATGTACATTTTATTTATATTATATAGAAACGAACTAATCTATTTCTTGTGTAGATTTCCTCAAAGACACAGCGCCTATTTCTAGAACAATAGTGATATGCAACAACGACTCTGATGTGGAAGAAGCAAAAGATCATCTAAATACATCAGGAGTAAACTGTGCTTTTATAACCAGTGCCATGGAAAAACATGAAATAGTCGACATGGAAATAAAATGGAAATGCACAATTGGTGGTAAACATATAGGTACTAATTCGTATTGTGAAAGTGTGATTCAGATTTTTAATGTGATCTTGTTACAGCCCTTGTGTGCACTGATCAGGTATTTAACAACAGTTTAACTGTTAGTGATGCTGTTGTGTTGGTACATTATTCCCTACCAGACACATGGTCGTCGTTTGTCAATAGATTCAGCTGCCTCTTGGATAATTACATAAGTCCACTGGCTAGTAAAGTTCCGGTAGGTTTTGGATACTTAAATTTTTCGCACATAAATAGTGCCACCACTTTTGGATTTACAATTTAAAGTGTGAAGATTTCAAGGTCATTTGGTTATGGACATTTGCATATTTCTTTTAGAAGATTGTTTTATAATCAAGTAATTGAATTGATGGATATTCGAAGCCTTAGCTGCCCTTAATGGTAGCAGAAGAAAAATGTTTTTTTTAGCTGTAAAATGTAAAAACAAAAATATTTGAAAGATATTTTAAATTTGCAGAATGACTTGGTGAGATGCAAGGTGCATATTTTTGTGGACGAGGCTTGCACCAAACAGTATCCAAAACTAATGCAGTTGCTACAACGCATGGGAGCAAACTTGTCAACCAAGTTTACTGAATATTACATGGTATGTAGAATAAATTTCAGTAGGTTCAGTACATTACAGTTGATTATATTTAAAAAAATACAGAGTTCTCACAGTTGCACTAGAAAGTATTTCCTTTTTTTAATATATTATAAAAAAAAATTAAAGAAATGCTACCAAAACTGAAAATTAAATTTTACTATGTTATTCTTTACAATTTTTTTTACAGCAAACCATTAAAGTTAGAGAAGAAGAAAAACTGCCTTCAAAAATAAAACTGTGTTCAAATCTCCAACTGTTTGGAAAATGCTTGTCCGACAACAGACAGCTATACCAGTCATCAGCAGACTCTGAATTTTTCTATTCCTCCCTTAACTGCAAAAGGCGCCACATCCTCTCTGCTGAAAATGATTATTCCAGCAACTTGCCCAAGTGTGGCGTCATCAAATTCAAAATCATCAACATCCAAGATGTGACCACCTTCACCATCCAAATTCTGGAGCACACCGACCTTGATGGAAAGGTGCACAAATGGGAGAATTACGAAAATTTGGATCAGGACCTGCAGGAAGCCGTGTCTGAGCAGAAAATTTGTGTTTTTGATGTCAAGCTTGGTGGATGGTACGTGTTGTACTCCGAGAAGGAGGGAAACTATTTCCGGTGCACTGTTCAAAAAATTCTCCAGGTGGAAAGAATTACCAAAATGGCTTCTCAAGTTTACATTCGCTGCTTGGATTCAGGGGCCGAAAAGAAAGTGCCTTGTTCATCCTTGTATGAGTTACCAAAAAAATTCCGAAACGTTCCTCCACAAGGTAAGTGAAATAATTGTTTTTTATATAGGGATTCTGAAAAAGGAGGTCATTTTTAAAACTAAATGGAACAATTGACACTTTAGTCTTTCATGGGGGATTCACACAGAAGAATGTTGTAGCCCTTGCTTTTATGTTCTTGGGGCAAATTATATTAAGATATTTGTGAAATTTTGTAAGTGTAAAAGCAACTTAACGTTATTTTTCTATAAGAAATTTCAAACTGTTTTAAATATGTTAAATAAAAGGGTCAAATATTACAGTATTAAGTTTCAACTTGATTATCCCTGCTAGGAAATTGATGTTGTATCTAAATTTAAAAAAACCAGTTTATATGAACTACAAAAATGTTTTACAGCTACAATATTTTAAGTAAATAATAAATTTGACATATCTGGGATATTTCAAATAAGATAATCTGCAACATTAGAAAAATGAAAACTAATGGACACCCAAAAAACTAAACAGTGAAGAAGTGTAATAGAACTACAGAAACAGAGTCAAAAAGATAGAGCAGAACAGAAACGGGAAAACATAAAAGAAACTCTAAGAGCGCAGCAAGCAAACATGCCTTAATGAATGGTTTGACAAAGAATGTAGTTTTTACCCCCAAGCAAGGGGGAGAGAAAAAAAGACGGCAGCTAAGCTGACGTCACGGACATGTGTCAAAAAAATTGATGCTGCAACATGTTGCTCCATAAATGTTGTTTTGAAACAACGAAGAAATGGCGACAACCTACTTGTTTAGGCGCTAAAAACGACAAACTGAGCCTCTAATTTTTTGTTGGAACGGCAAATCTTCACGGAAACGTTACAAGGGGTTAACGGAACTAAGTTTAATACATAAAAACGATCAGTGAAACCTCACGGTGTTCCTAACCAAGTTATCGACATGTTTATATTTAATCCCACTTTAACGTGGAATTTTATTTCGAGGAAACGATGCGAAAACTTAATTACAAAAGTCATTTTAATTTCACCCTATTTTCGCTGAACACAAACGTGTAACTAGGCCAAACTCTCATTGTTCAAGAAAAAGACGAACCAACCGGAGGCGATTCTCAAAACAGACCCGGCACAAACCTCAACACACAATTCTTGGAAATGCCTCCAAAAATGCGTCCAGTCCATCTCAAGAATTCTAGTCTGCGCTAGCCAATAAAAACACCAAACGGCGATAACTTTCAGGATAACCAAAAGGTGGCGTAAGATGCGCTATTTACCAATTAAACTAATGAAAAAATCTACCACACGTTCAAATTCTTCTTCTTCTCATTATAGGCCAATGGCCTGTTAATTACCTACAATGGAGTCGGTTCTATGAGCCCCTCTTTGAAATGAACGAAAACCAGAAAAACGTAACAAATGGTAGGGGACTTTGAAATACTTGTAAACAAATCCAGAAACTGAAATGGTAAAATATGAAGGAGAACCTCTTCATAAAAGAATTTACGCTCTAATTATAGAGATCTGGAAGTAGAAGTGTTTACACTTCCCGTGGTTCGGAGCCCACGTTAAACTCTCCTCTATGTCTGTGCACTTTAAACGCGTAACATAGACAAAGAAGAGAAGTTCGCTACGTCTCCTAACAGATAAAGTACTCGAAGAAGTCAAAACACACGAAGAAAAAGGTGTAGATGTGGCATTCCTGTGCCAATACCAAAGAAAAGGAGAACAAACAGTATGTGGTAATTAGCGAGGTATTACCCTGCTGAAGGAGGAACAAGTAAAGAAGAGATCCAGGAAAGAATAACTAAGGAAGAAAATCTATCGGCGCTCTCAACTCGATACTATTGGAAAGAAATATTAGAAGAGAAACAAAAATGCGAAGTTACAAAACAATTGTTCAAAGTAGACGATTGAGGCTCGAAGGGGTCAGAAGAGAGAGATATCGTAGCCGAAATTGAAAAGAAACAATTGACATGGGTTCGAACATACAAAAAAATTAGCGAAGTAAAATGGTCAAGAAAAATATTCGAATGGGTACCACCAGAGAAAACAAAGAAAGGGAGACCAAGCAGAAGTTGGAGAGATGACGTAAACGAAGCAAAGGGAACAAAGAAACTAATAGGAAAATATGTGTAGAAAGAATTGGAAACTGGGGAAGGACAGGTGGCGATAGCAGTAGATAATCCGTGATGATGATGATTGCACTGCTGAACATTGCGTATAAAATATTATCAACATTAATACAACTACACTTAAGAAAATATACTGAAAAAGAAACAGGAAATTATCAGAGTGAATGAAGGCCGAGAAGCTCAACCATAGATGATGTACGTAGAATTAAACAGATAGAGAAAGTATACGAACATAACATTGAAATACACCTCCTGTTTATAGAATTCCAGAAAGTTTCTGTCAGTGTACCGAGGATAAAACCAGTTGAAGACATTTAAAACTTAAATATCCTGAAAAAAAATAATTAAAAAACAAACGGAAGGAAGACTCAAAAGTACAGAAGGTGTTTTAGAAAGCTTCCACGATAATCAAGGAGTACGTCTGGGACACGCACTGTCAGCAACCCTATTTTACATAACATTAGAAAACATAATTAGAAAAACCAGTAACAGTGGAACAATTGCAAACAAAAAATACAGACAAAAACATACGCGAACGTGGTATTAATCACAACAAGAAGAAAATGAAGAATACCTTAGAAACAATTCTAGAAGAGAACAAAATGAGAAGTCTCGAGATAAATTAAACGAAAACCAAATACATGTAATAAGAAAGTAGAAGAGAGAAGAGAAATAACGAGGATAGGACGGCACGAATTTGAAGAGGTAGAGACTTCCCAGTAGCCGGGAAAGCAAATCAACTGTGTGAACAGAAGGAGGCACGATATAGAACAACATACACAAACAGGAAACAAACTATACCATACCTACGAAAAGTTACCGAAAGATAGAAAAAATAGTCGGAAAACCAAAATGGGGGTATACAAAGGGAGCATACGACCAGCATATTATACGCGGCGGAAACAGGGTTATGGGCCGAAGGATTATTTTCGTCAGCCCGCAACAAACCTATGTAGTGGGCTCTTCGGCTAGCACAGAGAGGAGGGAGGACTCGCGGAAAACGACTGCAGGAAAAAAATCTTGTTTGTTACAATGTATGAGATATGTAAAAATAAGTGGACGCCACCCTTTCAAATCGCAGCTAAACACAGATCCTAGAGAAAATGCCGAGGCGAATCGAACCTACCTTATTGTGTTTCCTCTTTGCCTGAGTATTTCTCACAAAATACATAAAAGAAGAAAAATAACAAGTCATAAATGATTAAACAACGTTTACATAATATATTATGTAAAAGTTTTATTCAGTTACACGCCAAAATGTTCAAACGAGGACCAGACCAATTACTAAACAATAAGCAACAAAAGGTTGCTTTATTTCCGGAAAATATGGCTGCTTCTATTTTCCACAAATAGAAGCATTTTGTAAACATAATCACTGCTAACAGTCTCTGTTAATAACTGCATATATGGATAGTTTTTACTTTAATTCGACCATAAAGTTGAGGAAGCCCAAATATGTTGATTTTTAAATGATTGACGCCCCAAAGTGGAGGGAAGAGAGAAAGAGACGGCAGCTAGGATGACACCGCTGGTAGCCGAAACAAAGAACTAGACGTTGCATTACATTTCACCATAAAGATTTTTTATCGGAAAAACAGCGACCTAATTATTTAAACACCCAAAAACTACAAATTGAGACAGAGTTTTTGTTGGAACGGCGAATCTTCACGGGAACCTTAAAGGGGAACGGGATTAATTTTTATCCGTACAAGACGATAAGAAAATCCTCACGGTAATTCCAATTAAGTTATTGACTTGTATATATTTAATCCGACTTTATTGCCAAGTTTTATTGCGGGAAATCTGCACGAAAAACTTAATCACAAGAGTCATTATTAACCCCCACTCTATTTTCACTGATCACAAAAACGTCTTCGCATCTTGAATTGCAAGGCTCAACTTCTTTGTTCCGTCCGAAAAACAAGCCAGCCGGTGTCGATTCCCGGAAAAACCGCGGCGCGAAGACCTAAAAGCATAATTCCTGGATAAGATATAAAAAAAATACTCAAGTAACAGCAATACGCATATCAGCTATAAGTTTTGGGATAATAAAAACTGACGTGCTATTCACGAATTAAAACACTAAAATAAATCGAACTAACATTCAAATTCAAATGTGCGCGAACGAAACGAACGTCACGATGGAATATAACCAAGATGGACGAGAAACAGGAAAAATAGCCACAAAAATACTAGGATCCAAGAAAGTTAATTGAAAGGAACTCGGGTAAAAAATGAAACAAGAGTTTTTGGAATGTAGTTGTAAAGTGATTCGTATGGACGTGGTAGAGCCTGGTGAGAGTTTTCAGGTCACGCTAGCGCCTCTGACTTGACCCAACGGCTTCCCGGGACCGACGGCTTTAACGTGCCCTCCGAATCACGGTCGGTTGTCGTTCTTGTACCACTAAACCACCCAGTCTAGTAGCGTCCCGAGCCTGCGTTGCTTAACTTTGATGACCGTTTAACCGACACCAGCAGCGTTTTGGCTACGCGATCGAATGGTTAGTTATTCGAAGAAATGCAAGGAGAAGATACAGTTAGGGCAATGAAAGCGCGCAGCGGATGGTTAGAATACGTCAAGCGTGCAGACAAGAATAGAATAACTAGAACAATAACTGAATAGAGATTTCGAAAAGAAAAGATACAAAGATACTCAAAAAGAAGTGATAGAAGATTTAAAAATTAGATGTTAGTAACTGGTTGAACAACATGCAAGATAGAAACAGTGGAGGGAAACGATTCAAGAAGCCAAATCACACAAAAACGTGTTAAGAAACTTACAAACGGATGGTAGACAAAAAACGAATAACCAACTTAGAGCAACTGCCGAAACGATGTTTATACAAGGAGTGTTCAAATTTAAATAAGAATTTATTTATAAAAAAGGGGTTTTTAAATATTACAAGGATGAAACTATATTACAGTTCAATGTATTCTCCCTGTCTAGCGATGTACTTGCCCCACCGATTTGGAAGCTTTTTTAATACCTTCCTGGAAGAAGTCTTTGGATTGCATGCGTGTCCACCCGTGCACAGCTTCGATAACGTCGTTATTTGATTGACATCTTTTCCCGGCTAAAAATTCTTTTAGTGGGCCAAACAAATAAACATCGGAGGGAACAAGGTCAGGACTGTATGCTGCATGCGGGAGAAGTCTCCCTGAAGTTTGTTCGTAGTTTGAATTGTTCTTGCAGCTGCATGAGGGCGAGCATTGTCTTGAAAAAAGTAAACAGAACTTTGTCTTCTCTTCTGTTTATTCCTTATCGCCTACATATCATTATTGCGTAAAAGTGTCGAATAATAGTCTGCATTAGTTCTACGACATTCTGTAAGAAAATCAACATCAGCCCGTTCGGAGTCCAAAAAAAATATTGCCATCACTTTACCAGCTTACAACTCAGTTTTTGCTTTCTTTGGCTTTGGAGATATGCATGCTTTGACCCAGAAGTTAAATAATTTACTCAGGTTTCATCAGTTGTCATAATTGTGTCCAAAAATTAATTTGTTTTTCTCTCATATCACTGCAGTAAAGAAGAAGCGAATTGTAAACGATCAACTTGTGTTCTTCGGTTAACAAGCGCGAAATCTACCTGGCACTCACCGTATGATACTTTAGCTTGTTTTTTATGATTTCAACACTGCCGACACGAATTTGTAGATTTTAAAGAATTTGACGGGCTGTTACCCGTCTGTCTTACTGATTAAGATTATTAACTTTACTTTATTTTCACGATTAACTGAAATTGCAGCTCGTCGTACATGCGGCTCATTCTCTACACACGTTCTCCCGTCTCTAAAAGATTAGACCATTCAAACAACTGACTTTTAGAAAGACATTAATCGCCGTATTGCCCTCGGAGTGTTATTCATGCCTTTAGGGTATCGTTCAGAGTCTTGCAAGAATTTCAGTCGAATTTACACGTTCTTCGTAAGAAATTTAATTGTTCCACGCTACAATAAACAGAACTTGTCGACGTAATAACTGAAACTGTAAAAATAATATTGTAGCGAACCAATTACCGTGGATATGTTAGCAAAAGTCACGGTCAACCGTTAAATATTTTAATTTTTATAATTGTCTGCAGTGCAGATGGGGTTTTATTTGAACCATTTCTACAAGTAACACGGTAATTGTACCCGGACGATTTGGTGGGGCATTAGTTATCCTTTTGTAAAATTTGTTACCACGCCTGGCGTTGTGAGGTAACGGGTTGGTCAATTAGTATAAAGAACCTCGGCTAACTCGACTACGATGTGGGGTGGGTTAGTTGAACTATAATACAACTCGAATAGTAAGGGCGCCAGGATCGGTTTACCCTTGACAGAAATCTTATCCTCTGATCCAGGACGATTTCAGAAACAAACCGAGTAGGAAACACAAACAATTATAAATAAATAAACTCGGCTCTGATTTAGACCAATATTTAATTAGGAAAAGAATGTTGAGAATGTAGATAACAAAATCCCAAAATGATTCATACCAAAGTACATAAATACAATGTAAAAAAAAATTATAGCGATGCACTAAATCAACCAACGATATCCGCAATTTATATCTCGGGAATAAATCAAAATACATATTACGTTACAGCAACGATCAATTAAAAATACCGTACTAATCGTATTAACACAAATATAATTTAATTAAGCAAACAAGCGACATTAACTCAGTAAACAAAAGTTGAACAATTTACTGTAATTAACAAAACAATAAGAATTTGCCGTGTAAGAATACTTGAATACACAAAAGCGTAGATTTGTTGGACGTTCGAGCGTAGGAAAGCTCTCGACAAACAGTAGCGTAAATTGCAAAAACGATGTAGATTGGCTGGTACGACTCGTCCGATCGTAGAGACGTCGAGTTGAAGTAACGACAAAGGCGGCAAATACTTTGAGATCCGGCTGGATTTGGGCTTCAGAAAATTAACAGTAGTTTACCTCCTAGGTATAATTGATAGGAACTTCCTTCCACTTGGCTCGATAAGTGAGATTCGATTATCTTCGATCTCCGTAAAGATTTCATCCTCCCAAAACAATATAGATCAATTCGGAATATTTTCGATAGTATTTTCTTCAAAACGACAGAATACCAAACTTTTAACTAAAGATTCACTAGATGATCCAAGAAATAACTTGACAAAATTCGATTAGCTGAACCTTTTATCTACTAAAAGTCATAGAGTAAACATGACGAAATCTTATCACTTCCCGGAAATGCCTTTACAAAAATGCGCAGCGCGTGTTACGGGCCAATCGAGCTTTTTCGACGACCCGTAACCAGATGGATGGAAAAGACCTACAGCTTAGCTCAGAGGAGTAGGGGGAGTTCGTGAAAATCGCTTATGGGAGAAAATCTTTAGTTGTGTACAGGGTGAGTCAAAATAAGCGGGCGCCACCTTCCAAATACAGCTGATTGTAGGTCCTCGTGGAAGGCCGAGAAGCCAACAGCTTGCGGGAACGGAACTTACCGTGATCGTGCCTCCACCTGTATAATTAAAGCTTGCAAAATTCTTACACCAGCAATACAAAAGGCACAATAAGAGACAGTAAACTTTAAAACACATATAATGAAATGGTTAAAATATGACAGTACAGTAAAATGACACAAGTTATAACGCAAAAAGTTCGCATTACAGAATTTTAATTCTTGAACGTTCAAAGAAACTCGCCGCCGTTGACGCACAATGTTTATATAGTAATGAATCTGTGTGGCCAATGACGTAGAGTTTACAAGAAAAATACAATATTAATATCTTTTACAAATTTATAAATTATAAATAAATAGCGATTGAAGATTCCTTTTAGGTTGCATAAAAAAAGGTTAATATCGCGAAATTCTGCAAGTTGACGCGAGCAAAAAAAAACAAGGTTTCTTTGTCACAGCACAGAACTGGGAGTTTTTACCTCGAACTTCCGGTGGATGGCTTACAGCGAGGCAGGCGCAATATGGCGGCAATTCCCAAAAAAATAGAGGAAGGAAGACAACGTTCTTCGGAACAGCCTTGGGACGAGATGCAACTGTTACACCCCTGTAGAGTGACAAGTTGCTTCCGACTGGGTCAGTTAACGTGGAGACAGAAGCGAGACTTTTTCGGACGACGGGAACGAACCAAATTCCAGCAAAACACTTGCACGATTTCCTTTTTTTTTCCTTTTCACTTCACAAAGATCCGAACTGAATTCGACAGGAGCAATTAACTTAAATTGTTCAACACCAAAGCGAACCTTCTGTTATTATTTTTTTTTATCTGACTTTAAGTCGATTTGATTGTGCTCTACAGCAAACGGTAATACGATAAACTTAACAGAAGCGCCACAAAGGAAAAGAAACTATCTTCGAAGTTACGTCCGTCTATCTTAAAGGTCTAGCTTCCACTTACTTTCATTACGGCCCCCGTTCGGGCGACCGAAGCCATCAGAGATGTAAAATTGACTGACTTAAAAATGCAACGGGGATTCTGCACCCCCCTCAAAATTGCACCATATTACGAAACGTTATGAAATATTCTAGAACGAAAACGGACACGTGCGTTCTGGGAAGCGTTCGAGATCGAGCGCGGAAAAAAACAAGAGTCTGCAATTTTGACACAAAAGAACCTGTCAAGGTTTAAGGGAACCAGCCTTCCATAACTCAATTTTTAAGACAAAACAAAATAGCGAAAATGGTAACCCAAAATAAGACTGCAATTAAAATGACGTTATTAATTCTGACGAAGCGGCAAACAAATTACGGAATTAATTCATATAAAACGGCACATTTTAAAATGAACCTAACACGCGGCGGAATTGAGAAAGAGAAAGTTGGAATCGCTCCAAATTCAAAATGTAGATGTTCGAAGCCCGAACGAAGAGTTGCCTAGCTATAGGGACAAAACTCGCCGGAAATCAAATTAAAATGAAAGTCGAGGAAACAAGGTACAATATAAATATAGAAAAAAAAAAACGACCGTAACAAATTATCAATACATTTACTTTATGGTATGCCCTCTCTAGAATACATCCTTTTTCATGATCCAACTTTTTGGACCACGCTCATTATTTTTATGTTTACAAATTTTCAGGCATAGATATCATCCTTGCCAACACGGTTCCTCCAGATTCTGACGAAAGTTGGAGCTCCGCTTCAGTATCAAAAGTCAAGTACACATTAAAAGAAGCTGGAAGCCAGGAAGAAAATGTCTACTGCATCGGCCAAATCGCATTGCAACTTGGCAATATCATATGGGTCAAAAACATCCTGCTCCGAGAAATGTTAGAAACAGTCAACACAACTGTCACCAAGTTGAATTTAAGGAAGTCATTAAAAGACCAAAATTTGGTTAGCTATTCCGATGAACCACTTGAAGGGTTGTATAATCTTTGCAAGAATGCAGGAATTGAATTGCCCGACTTCAGTAAGCTTTCGATGGGCGCAAAAGAAGTAGAAAATAGATCAAAGCAGCAGGTGCAACCCCAGTGGGCTTATTTTGAAGACTGCGACTGTAACGAAATTTACATTTCTTGTGTGGAGACTCCTGGATTGTTCTACGTGCGTTTGAAGAAATTCTATGACCTGTAAGTGCTTGTAAATATTTTTGCTCATGTAAAATCACCCAATTTAAAAGTGTTCGGTTTCTATGTATTATTTTCAGGTTAGGTTAAGCATCAGAAGCTAATCTTGAAGCTGTTTTTGCCATAATACCCAATATTAGAATGTTTTTCTAGTTTTAATTCACGACAGTGCGCTACATTTCTACGAAAATTACCTAACTTGATCTTAAACTAACCTAACCTATAATTTAACATGTTTTCATAATGTTAATAGAAACTACATAAACATAACCTAATAATGAGTTATCTAAAAAATTAACCAAACATGAACTTAAATCATGATCTAACACGGTTTAAATCTCGAAGCGTGTTTGGTTTTTATGAATTATTTTGAGGTTGGAATAACTAATCTAATTTAAAATCTTTTTTTGTGATGATAGTATAAACTAGGGGAATTTTTTTGATGTAATTCGCAACCCGTCTTATTGTTTTAAAAGAGAAAATTTTATTATTTTCAATATGAAACGTCCTTTTGTTTAATTATAAACTATATAAATCTATCATCTGGTGGCATACAAACTGTTAAGTTATGTATGAATCAGTGACATGAAAAGCATGTAACGTCGCGCTTGGAGACTAAACAAAGACATAACCTTACTGGAAACATTTTATCAACATTATTTAAATCTGTAATTGTGTTAGTGTATGGAATTTGGTGCTATTTTTGCACATTGGCACTTGACAGTTATTTTCTAGGATTACAGATTGAATATGTATTGGAGGTTATGTACTTGTTGATCACGTCGCTTGTCCACATTTAAAAGATTTTGAAGTTAAAGTCAATAAAGTCGGTTTGTTCCAACGCATCGAGAAATCATTCGTTGCATGACCACGAGCATGCGCAATAGATAAATCACTAACGCTGCCGAAAAAAAATTGACATTATAATTTATTAAATAAGGTACCTACATGGGCCGAAGCCTCTAGGTGCTCCACCTTTCGGTATTGCACCGTTCTTACATTTTTCAGTTAACCTAGCCCTGTTATTACAATTCTAACCTATAATGTATCCTGTAAAGAAAATGAATTAATAATTACCCTTAATTGCCCTTAACCGTTCGACCCTCCCCGCGAATTCGAATAGCGCTCGCCATCAAGCTCCCTCGGCCGCCAGATCTTACACCTCCTCCATATCCCTTGGCCATCGCAATCCCACCTGCACCAGCTGGTTCTCTGCCTGAAGTCTGTGGTCGCTCTCTAGTCAGCATGCGAGCAGAACATGCGCGGCGTCTTCCGGCTTTCCGCAGTCACAATCCCCTTCTTCCTCCGACAGTTTCCGGATCCTAACGAGATAGGGCAGGAAGTTTCCATGCCCTGTGATCAGCTGCACGGTGTGATGGTCCAGACCGACCGGGATGCTGCGCCTTATCTGTAAGCTCGAAATGAACCGCCGCGCATGTGAACCGGTCTCGGCCACTGCCCACCATCGTTCCCATCTCCTGATGGTCTGCTCACGCGTCCGGTCTTGACTAGGCGTCTGAGGATGATGTTGTAACGATTTCGCGCCTAATGGAAGGCAACCCTTTTTACATTTATTACATTTCGAAAGTTACACTCCGTTATACGGCTCAACTAATTAGAGTTTCTGAAGTTGAGGGGGAATAGAAATCTTAATGACAGTTTCCGAGAATAGGACAGTTTTAGTTTTTGGCAATCTGGCCGGATAATTAGGTGTGTAGTAAACAAATTTTTGGTAAATCGTTTATCGATTTGGAATTCAGTTCCGATCTGGGAGTCACTACACCGAAATCGTTTCCTTCCGTTTGAGGGAAAGCAAAAACTCCAGGATTTCAATTTTTCCAATTTAGAATTATTCCGGTCAAGAAGATTTTTTGTGGTATGCCATTTTCCATAACTGGTGAGTTATTTATTGACAGAAAATTTTGTCCTGTCTTAATATCCCGAACTTAATTCTAATATCCGATGAATTAATTTAGGCAAAGTTCGCACGGGTGGAAATCCCGTAACTAAGATCCAAAAAATTCTACGTTCCCCCATTTGGCCCAATTGATAAGCAGACTTCGACGAGTTACCTTGGGACATTTGTTTATCAAAGACCGAGCAGGCGCGCTTGGAGCCGTTGATAAAGAACCTGGAGCACGCTCGCGGCGATAGCCGTTTCTATTTTAAAAGGAAAGTGAAATAAAATTTGTTTGTACTTTAAATTTTATCACCTGGCCGTTGTTATTTACAATTTCATTACCTTCGATTAAGAATTAATTTACTATTTGATTTTGTGTCACTGAATTGTACTATTGGGGTTTATTTGGGGATTTGTGTAGATAGTAACTACAATTGTAATATTCAATTTATTGGGGGAAACCATTTTACGTACACCATATATATAGGGTGCTCCGATAGTGGGGATGGTATTGCGTTTTCAAGATTTCACAGCTTGAAATTTTCTCTTCCTAGGTCGTTTTATGGTCACGCATTATTCCGATGCGCGGAGGCCTCCTACGACGTATAGTGCGCTAAAAATTAAAATTATCTTATTCTAGTGAGCGCAATAATTATCCTTAAATTAGTTTGAGTCTCGTCCAATTTAATTTTAGCTATTTTGATTTCGTGAACATAAAATTGGGACTGCTATTTTACATTGTTTTGTATCGAAGAATTATAATTGTGGGGTTGTGTCAATTATAAATTAAATGAGGTTTTGGTTGTAACTTGTCTTTTCTTTTACGTCGAAATATCTGGAACTAAGTCTACCTTCAAGGACAGATAGGAGATATAAAGGTAGGTGATTACCTATCTTGGGGTCCGACTTCCCATTTTCCACCTCGGACGATGTTAGTAAATTATAAGTCGGTGGCGTCTATAAATTAATTGTTGGAACCTACTCCTTCTTCGATTGGATTTCCGGGATACTAACATCTGTCAAACTTGTTAATTTTCTACCTAAGCAGTGGCGTAGTTGCGAGGTTGTTATTGCAATTCAACCAATATTTTGTTATGTAGAAAAGATCATAGGTGTAACAATGTCGTACCCCAGGAGTCCTCCGCCCTCCTCGTGTGCCGCTTCCTTCGCCAGCTGCTCTGCCCTCTCGTTCACCGCATGCGCCCGCACCCAATGAAAAGTAACCCGCACTTGTCGCATCGCTTCCCGGACCAGCTCCCATACCTCCATCTGGAGTTTGTTACGGGCCAAACGAACAACAGGATAGATGGAAAGGGCCTTCGTCTTAGATCAAAGGAGTAGGGGTTGTTCGCGGAAACCGCTTACGGGAGGGAAATCTTCAGGGTAGGTCAAAGTTAACGGGCGCCACCTTCCAAATCACAGCAGATAACCAGTTCTCGTGGAAGGCCTAGAAGCCAGCAGCTTACGGGACTCACCTTTATTGTGCCTCCTCCTGTATGTAAAGCTTACAAAATTCATGCACACAATAAAATACACCAGAATAAAAGATGTAGTTAATTTCAAGACAAATATAATTCTACTTCTTTTAAATTACTGAAACATGATACAAAAAATATAACGATTACATTAAAAATGGTAGTATTTATGGTTAATTAATACAAGGGTAATTGAACGTTCAAACTGAGGCTCGCCGTCCCTGGCTTACGGCATTTAATTTCTTAAAACAAATCTACGCAGCCAGTAGCGTCTGAGTTTACAAAAAAATAAAATTTATGATTACTCTTTACAGTTAACAGAAAAAAGAAAGTGACAATTGGCAACTGAAGGTCACTTTTTGTCGCATCAAAAAGAAAAAATGTTCAACACCTGAAACTGGCGAATTAAACTCGAAACAAGCTTTCACGACATAATTAACAATTTTTCGTACTTTAGTTTTGTTCGATAGGGAGTAGAGAGAGGCACAACTAGGGTGTTCCTGAAATCTTCGGGCAGCAGGAAAAATTTGCTGGCACGCCCTTGAAGACTGGATCGAATGGTGACAACGCCACCGGCCGGGACTTTCTTTAACAACGGGGAAAACGGCGACTTCAGATGCCCAACTTTCTGCCGCTGTACGGGATGGTCAATGGTAACTACAGGGACGATGGAAACGGAGTTGGAAGCTTTATTCCGACACAAGTCGAAAGTACAATTCCACTGAATTGCAAAAACCTGACACTGCTAATATTTTTAATCCGACACAAGTCGAAGATTCATTTGCGTAAGGCAAAAAACGAAACGATAACTCGATTAGCAGAAGAGCTGCTACACACAACCCGGTACCTCAAACAGAAAGCACGTCAGTTCACTCCCAAGGCCTAGCGTCCGCTGACTTCCCCCTGCCGCAAAACATTCACCCAAGCCAAATTTGTTCCAGAACAAATTCCTACACGTGCGATTTTCGAGAAACATAATATTTCCAAGGCCATGCTGCTGACAAAAGGGGTCTAAGAATACCTTTTGGCCGGCGTCAACAGACTAAATAAACATGCCAAGCGTTCGACTAGGTTTCGAAAGTGGCCTTCCAGAAATTTAATTTTTGAAAATAATGAACGGCAGTTAAAATAGAATTTTAATTCCTATGAAGAGGCAAAACTAAACGACATAACAAGTTCCGTGGGCTTACTTCACTTGACAACACGGTGACGCGTCACCAAAAACGGTCGACGTTTGCGAGTATATAGGCCAATGCGGACGCCCTTTCGCCAGGTCGCAGTCGAGCGCGGCGCCCGATCGCCTCACTCAAAACTCGATTTCGGGAGAAGAATTTTTTATTCAACGTCGTTTTTAAGCGGTAGCCGTTAAAAGATTGCGGGCTGAGGTCGTCCTATACAGCGTTACGTCTCAACCTTTAGAGCGTCGAACGCCGCCCAGGGCATTCCTCTAACCCGCCTGCGGACCATGCTATCGTCGAAAGAAGAATAAAGGTTGGAGATTGCTGGCGACCGTCCGGTGACCCAGACGGCCAAAAACGAAGTCGTCTAAAAGCCTTTGCCGAACTTTACCGTTCCCCGGGTTCAGGTTTTCCGAGTGAAAAAAATTAAACCGTCTTCCACCGCGGGCTCCTAACATTTTTCGAAATTTCTAGCCTACATGATTTTCGAAAGTTTCGATTTTTTTACTTTTTCCACTAACGCGTAACGCCGAGCTCCATTCATCTGTGAAGTTTTCGATGCCTTCCCGGCCGAAATCGATCCGCGAACGCGGAAATGGCGACTGATCGAAAATTAGAAAAAACACCAAAATCCGGAATTCCCCCTCGTTGCTTAGAAAATGAGGCCATGGAAGTTTAATCATGAATTGTTCACGATTAGCATATAGATAGACGGTTTCTAGTGAAAAATTCTTTTACGTTTAATATAATTTTGGTGCTTTTGAAATTGCATATCTAACAAATTGACACCAAACCAATTGTTAGGTTATGTTTATACTAGTGAAATGAAAGACAGAAACATAACCTCATCATATACTTGTATCAACATTATTTAGATCTATAATTGAGGCAATGAATGAGATTTGACGAGGTTGTTGGAAGTGCGTGTTGATTAATAGTGACACGTGGAATCTGTATGTGAAAAAGGTTAATTTTTTTTCTCATTTTATGAGACACACTTATCCGTTAACAATTATTTGCTGCCTTGGCTTTCTTTGACTGAAATTATTGCTTGCATTATTGCAGGTTTCAGAACTTGCAGAAAGACATACAGGAGGCCATTGCTAAGCCGTTTTATCCAAAAGACTTCGAAGTGGAAGTTGGCAAATATTACCTAGCCAAAGATTTTGCAGGGGACGACTACTGCCGGGTCAAAGTAATGGAGATTTGCGAGAATATTGCCGAGTGCTTTTACGTTGATTTTGGAGACTATGCAAGCATAAATGTGGCTGATATTAAGTTCCTCACTGATCAGTATATCGTCAAATTGCCTTTTCAGGTAAGCTATCAATTATTTTAAATTTATATTGAGTGATATTAAGCGACAGGCGTGCAAAGTAGTAAATAGGACTAAATTCTATATAAAGTGTATCACGCAACCTAATTGAGCTTAAGTTAAACTAATCTTAACATAACCTAACCTAACTCCGACTTAACTAACAGCCTTCATGTAGTTTAACCTCTTACAAATATAACCTAATCCTTAATTTAAACTTTAACCTAACTTAACCCTAAAATAAACCAACTTTAAACTAACCTTAACCAGCCTTTAATCTAATTTAAACAAGCTTAACAACAATAATCTAATCTTAAACTGAGTTTAACCTAACTTAATCAAATAGTAACCCAATTTATCTAATTATCTAACTTAACTAATCTTAACCTTCACCAACCCTTAACGTAATTTAACCTAACCTAACTTTCACCCAAACAACAATAATCCATCCTGAAACTGAGCATAACGTAAGCTTACCCTAACTTAACCATAAAGTAAGCCAGTTTTAAACCGGCCTCGGTGGTCTAGTGGTTAGCGGCTTAGCGCGTTTGCCTTTAGATCCGAGGGACGCGGGATCGAACCTGGCTGAGGTCGGCGAGATTTTTCTAGCGGGGAAAAATCTGCAAATGCGCCTTCTGTCGGATAAGAAGTAAAGCCGTAGGTCCCGTTCCACTGCGATGTGCGACACGTTAAAAATCATTACTGGAGTTGGAATTACCCAGATAGGCAAAATTCTTAGTTAGGGTGTACAATGGGCCAAATGTGGCCTAAGTTCATAGAGATGCTTGGAAAACCGCGTCCTAGATCTCGCTCTTTCAAAGCAAGCAAGCAAGCCAGTTTTAAACTAACCGAAGCTTAACCAGCGTTTGTTGGCAGAGAATGTTGAATTTCCTTCCACTTGGAAGATCCTACTAACTAAAATCCCCACCCTTCATTTCCCTTTGCACTGCAATTGCTGTATTTCATAGGGTAGGGGTAGTATTATTATTCCCTTTGCTTTTTGATTTCTTCGCTTTGGTTTACATAATTTTGGTCAGATATTTTGAAATATTCTCCCAGTTATATGAGGTTTGTCAGAGCACTTCTGTCAGATTAAGTTTTCATTTATTTGTATTTCTATTTGTGTTTTGTTCTGTTGCCATCTTGGGCATTTAAATATACTCCTAACCTAAATTTAAGCTAACTATAACCTAACTTATGGCTAACATAACCGAACTCTAATGTAAACTAAGCCAACCTTATAAAATTAAATGAAACACAAACATTCAATAAGATAAGTCATGCCAGAATAAATATCGATCTAGGAATTCATCATAGTTTATTTTGAAATTTTAATCTTCTTGTTTCTTCCTCTGCCTCTTCTGTTTCTCCTCTTTTTATATCTTCATCTTCCTCTAGTTCTTCCATTCTATCCCTCTGTAACGGTCCCCCCACGTGGTGGACGGTTGCCTTGTTTTAGCTCAGAGCCAGAAGTTCGTAATAGCATGCGGAGAGACTGTAATGGTTATAACAGGATTTATTCTATTTAAATGTTACAATAAAGGCAAAAATATATTTGATTCTGAGGTTATAAAGAAAATAATAATGTATTCAAAATCCCGGTCGGTACGCCCCTGGATGGGATCAGGAGGTCGGTTCACTGGCCGGCGTAGATTGCGTTCCAGCTGTGGGCCGCGCGCAGCATGTGTGGCCTGTATTTACATAAACAAAAATTGTTCAGTTTGATGTACAAACAAGGCGAAACATAACCTCAAATCCGTTATATTCTGTACAGCAACCAGGAACCACGCTCATTTGTTAACGCTTGTATTTTTTTCTGTTCCAACACATTGCTATTTGTACACCAAACTAAAATGTAACCTCAGTTACATAAGCCTGATTTGTGGATTCAGTCTTCTCTTTCAAGCTTTCCATTTCATTTCTTTTAAAATTAGAACTACCTCTTGTTATTTATTCTCTTCTTTGTCTTTTTACCGTTTTCAGTCTCTATGTGTTTCACTTCTGTTTTTCATTACTCTTCATTATCTCTGTCAACCATTGACGTTATAAATGAATGGACATAGCGTTAGTTCTCAGCATTGACCGAGACTAAAGAGAGAGACGAAAGACACGAACCACGTGGGTGTGGGCAAAAAGGGATGCAGGCTGCATCGACTTGCATAAGCGCATAGTAGTTTACCTAAGTAACGTACGTACGTTAACGTTTATTTTAATGACAAGAATTGCCTACTAAATTGAACAGAAAACGAAAATGGTTATGTCATGTTCCAGTTATGGTTGCACAAATCGTTATAAAAAGGGTGGCCCATCATTTCATATGTAATGTTAGATTATAATAACGACTGCCTAACGATTTGTAAAGCAGCAGAAAATGTGTTCCGGTCTACAACAACATCAAATTTTCATCAGAACAATATTTTGAATATTTTAATTGTTAAGGCACAAAAAATAATTATTATAAAAGCTGATAGTATTTTTAAAGTATTAGAAAATCATGTATTGGATCAGGATCCGCTTGAAAATCACATTGTGCAACTCGTTAAATTAATTTTAAAAGCCTATTTTAATGTTAGATTGCATCACCGAACACAAAGTTTGAATGAACAGAAAAACAGAATTAGACATAAATATTCAAAACCGATATTATTTAAAAACCAATAAAATTACTAAAATTACTAATGGTGTATTTGAATAATTACATGCACTCTTTTAGGATTTGCAGATTGCTAAGAAACGGCAGGAATTAAATCCGAAGGCACTATTAACACTCAGTATTAAAAATGAGTGTTATTAATAAATAATTTAAAAAACAAATTTTAAAATTTGACATTAAAATTAATTTTAAGGTTTGCCTAAAACAAATGCAAACAAATTTGCAGATCAAAATTTAAAAAGTAGAAACATCTGTAAGACTTACTACTCTACGCGGTTTCCTATACGTAACCACATGTGTCCTGTGTTAAGGTATTTATATTATTGTATGTTATCGGTTTATCGCTATATTATGTTACTTAGAAGTATTAAATAAAAATAATAACAGAATTTTCAATATAAACCCTACGATTTAAAATGATACGGCATATTCACATACTAAGCAATGAGCTCCGGGTAAGTTTCTGCCCACAGTCACGTGGTACAATTCGTTCCGTCTTTGTTGTGCTTTAACGGCATGGATTACAACTATTTCTCTCTTTGCTGTGGGTCACTGTTAGCCAGTATACAGTATACGGTTCGCTCTGTCCATTCATTATAACGTCAATGCTGTCAACCATCCATCCAACCTATTTCAACTTTTGTTCCTCTTTCTATTTTCCTTCTCCGCCTATCTCTGCTCTCAGTCTCAAGTTGCAATTATTGTCTGTCTTCCTGTGTCTCCACATCACTTAGACTTCCACATTTCCGCCTGATTGTGTTGTCCAGATCATACCAACTTTTTCATTATTTTTCTTCTCTCTTCTACCCACAATTAAAGCTACTCTTTTATTTTGCAGGTAATCGAGTGTCGTTTGTACGGCATCAAACCGGCTTGGGATGAAACATGGGACGAAACCGCATGTAACATATTGCAAGATTATATTTTCGAACCAGGAACTGATTATTTTCGAACTCTATACACAACCACATGTAAAGAAGGATCTGCAACTGCCACTGGCAGTCAAAGATGTGCAATCCTTTTAGTCGACAATTTTAAAGAAAATAAAATCGTTCTGATAAACCAACTCCTGATTGACTGCGGTGAGGCTGTGAACATTTCCGGAGAAGATTTGGACAAGGAGTTTACCATACCTGAAGTGTATGAAGAACCGGACGAGGATCCCAATGCAGATGGTAAGTTTGACATGACTGATGTCGTTTTCTAGGAAAAATTGCCGTTTTTTGGAAACGAAAATCGCCGCCGTTTGCTTTAAGCCGGCACATTTGGACGGCGCCCGGGGGGAAAGCTGCGCCGTCGGAAGATGCTTCGCCTTGAATTTTCTCAGATTTGCCTCCTCCCTTTCCCAGAAATTTTCAGCACTTTTCAAGTTCCTCCAGGGTTGTCGAAAGCGCACCATAAAATTCTTAATAACAACAAAACTTTCGAAAATTCGAAAAATTTTTTAGTAGGTTGGATTTTTTGAAATCATGTCGGAGTATCGGCTGCTAGCCGATTGCTTTTCGGCGATTTTTCGTTTTTGGCCGTCGGGATCTCCGGAGGTCCTTAAACTTTTTTTACCCCCAGCTCGGTCCCCAAGCGGGTTGGGAAACGCGCCAAAGGACCGGCCGTGACGCTTTAGGGGTAAAACCCTATCACTATACCTGTGGACTGTCCGCCCTCCCATAAAACGTTTTCGAAGTTTTTTTTCTGGCTCGCCGCCAGTGGCTTACGATATTTACTTTCTTAGAACAGAGCTACGCAGCCACTGGCGTCTGAGTTTACAAAAAAAAAATACAATTTATAATTGCACTTTACAATTAACAACAAAAAACTGACAACTGGCGACTGAAGGTCGCTTTAAAAAAAGTTCAGCATTTGAAACTTGAAAATGAAACTCGAAACAAGTTCTCACAACACAATTAAGAATTTGTCCTACCTTAGTTTGGTTCGGTAGGGAGTAGAATGAGGCACAACTGGGGTGTTCCTAAGATCTTCGGGAAGCAGATACCAAAATTTCCGCCGCTGTGCGGGATGGTCACTTGTAACGGCTCAGAAGACGGTCGTTCACGGGGTTGGAAGCTTAAATCCGACACAAGTCGAGAGAACAATTTCACTGAATTGTCTTTACAAAAAGCTGGCACTCTGCTAATATTTTTAATCCGACACAAGTCGAAAATTCGAACGAAACGATATATTCAATTAGCAGAAGCTGCGACACAACCCGGTATCCCAAAAAAAAGCACGTCAGTTCACTCCCAGGGGCTAGCGTCCACTTCTTCTCTTAATTTGTTAACGGTCCCCGAGATGGTATCGAGCGACCGGGTCGAGCGAAAATGTTAAATCCGCCTGAAGAAAGGACGAAACCCGAATCGCAATATGCAGCAGTAGAAATATTTCATCATATTGCGAAATATGGTGCGAGAGTTCTAGAACAAATCTTGCACGTGAACTTCCGGGAAGCATAAAATTTCCCTGGCCAGTCTGTAAACAAAAAGGGTTCAAAGAATAGTTTTCGGCCGGCGCTAAACAGACTAAACATGCTTGACAAGCGTTCGATAAGTTTCGCAAGTGGCCTCCCATAAATTTAATTTTTGAAAATAATGAAAATTGTAATCAAGATAAGAAAGGCAATTAAAATAGAATTTTAATTCCTATGAAGCGGCAAAACTAAACGAACGTAACACGTCTCTGACCGCCACGTGGCGAAAGCGCACACGTATCGGCCGGCCTATTCTCGAAAGGCACCGGTGGAAATGAGTAGACGTACCTACCAACTTTGACGGTTTATAATAAAATTGGGCTTTGGCTTGACCGATCTAGACCATTTTTTTGTCGGGTAACTACTCACGACTGCTAAACAGGACGCTGAGGATATTGTTAGCGCCGCCTCCGGTCTTCCAAGAAAGGGGTCGAAATTAACCGTATTTGGCGACACGTGGCAGAATTACCGTTAGCCCTCGATATGCTTAAATTTTTGTCATCGGCGACATTATCATAAACTATCGCCTTCAAGGTGAAAACAACGAAACGAAGAGGTCGAGAGACGGCGGTGCTAAAAAACCGGCAGCCCATTTTGCGTCCGTAGTAGAATATCGGCATGTATTCCCAACCCTTTTGCGAAAACCACACCGGGATATCTTGCTCCGTTGTCGATCAGCGGCCGTTTACAATCAAAATAGCGTGTACGTTGATTTTTTCCAGCGTGTACGGAAAAATTAAAAATTCTTCTAGGCTCATATTTTCGGAAGAGGAAACGCTAGCGAAATTTCACGAACGGAACGATCGTCGAGTACTACTAGAAGGGGTGGAACAGATCGGATCGGCTTACGTAGTTCGCCGCTTGGGGGTGGGTTAGTTTTTCTTTAGGACTTCGTATCTTCGAAACCATGCGACTTGGGAACATAAGGTTTGCACCGTTGGGTGGAGTTACCCGAGCAATATGCTATTGCATGGTTGCGCCCCCATCGTTTAACTTTTTGCAACGGCGTAATCTGGAAAAACTGTTTATTACGGGGTCGCCTTCCGATTCTCACTGGTCGGTTGGAATGGCAACGAGGTACGTGCCCGGAAGACGCGCGGGGCATATCATATAGGGGAACTGGTGGAATCGGGCTGCCAGTTTACGAACGCCGCCTATCAAAATAAAAAATTATAATTTTGATTAATGTAGTTAGCAGATTTGCGACTATTGTCGGGGCGGCGCTAACACAATACTGGCTAAATTACGTGCGAGTTAGAAAACAAACCCGACCACTCGATTAGGAGACCGGCGGTGAATTTTTCAAATCAACATGTTGTGCTTAATAATACAAGTTATTCACTTCACCATTCTTTGAGAATTCTTATATCATCGCTAAACAATTTAAAAAAAATTGTCCCAAAAGTAATTGATTTTGAAAGAATGTACAAAATTTCTATCTTCTGTGGAGGTCATTTTCATCCTGATAAAGATGAAATGCATTTGCTTTCAGAATTCTTCAAACTGTAATTCTACTAATATTCACATTTTTGTGCTGATGTCTGAGAATTCTCATTAACTGCCTTTGACACTGCTAGTTTATTTTCCACGTACGTAATCGTTCGTTTGTAGAACAAACAAATTTACCTTCGTTTCTTAAAGAAGTATCAAGGCGACAATATTTTTTTTCAAACTGTGGTCTTCTGGTTGGATAGCATCTGATATATAAATTGCAGGCTGCAGCCGCATTTCCGCGGTATTCGCAACAAATTTCGTAATTAGAGAACAACATTTTCTATGTCGCTGATATATGCCAGTAGGTAATATTTTTATGTGGCAAACATGTATCGCTCTCCTACGGTAGCCACATCTCATAAGAACTTACTGACCATATAAAAAGTATTAAACAATTATATCCATGGTAGAGACATTTGTTACGTCGGAGTTCCATAAAAGTTCATTTCTGACACATATTTGTCTCTTGTATATGCACTGGATAATCTAATTAAATTTGGCTTGATTGAAACACGTTTTCAAATCAGAACTTAATAAACCATTAATTTTTCAGATTTCAAAGATAAAGAATTGACAATAGAAGAAATTGAAAGGCATGCTGCTAAATACAAAGGGGATGAAAAAGTGAATAACAATAACAGTAAATCATTACAAACAAAAAATGTTGAAGAGGTTAATGCAAGTGAATCTAATGACAGTGAACCCAGCTGGGATATTGTGATTGATGATCCTGAAACGTTTATGAAACTTCTCATTGGGGTAAGATACACTTTCATATGTTTAATCAAGTCATGTAGTTTGTCTGTTATTTTCGATTATTTGCATTATTCTTTTCCTTTGAGTGCTTTCTTTGTGTTGCGTGAATTTTAAAGTGCCACAAACATAGAGGATCTACAGCTTAACGTGTAAAGTGTAAACACTGTTACCTCGGCCAAGATTTGCTAGGTAGAATACTTCGCTGGTTTGCCATTGCCTTGTGGGAGAGGTAATTGTCGAGAAAATCGGGCACGGATCTTCCTCTGGTGCGCTGCTCGTCTGAACCGCGGTAAAATCGAAAGTTTTGAGTTCTTGCCCGCGGCGCTCGCCGGCGAACGCTCAGATACGTTCGGCGTCTGTGTTCGCCGTGTCTATACCTATCTGCGGAAAACGTGCAAACGAGGACCGACCTCATTGCTATAGCGACCAATTTGCAAGGAGGCTAACCTGCGGCAGAAACAGCCGTTTGAGGTTATGTTCTTAGAAAATGTTTTTGCGGGACCGAATGGTTTTGAGTTGGGTCGCACCTGTGCAGCGTCATAGAGCTTGGAAGGCAGCATCTAACGCCCCTGGATCCATTTCGCATAGTCAGGTGGTTCTGGAGTAACGGTGCTTTATAGAAAATCCTTCCGCGCCCACTTGCGCCGTACTATCGGCCGATTGGAACAATTCCGCGCTGCCAAATAGTGTTAGCTAGTCATTCTTGTGGAGATTTAAGACTGCCGAGATTTTGCTTTAGCCAGTAACTGGCCGTACACATACAGATTTATTTGCAGATTTTATCCGCCGCAGTTTAAGTACACGTTCTTTCGCTTGACTTGGTATGTGACATAATAAATGTTTTTCTACTGCCGCAATGGAAAACCAGTTGCAAGTACGAGTCTAACAGGTCGGAAAATGCCAAAAAACCGACCTCGCCGGGAAAGTGATTAAATTCAGCCAATAAGCAAGCCTTATTTTACTTTCCGCGTCTAGACACTAAATGTTTTCCGCGATCTGATTCGCTGTTTCATAAATTACCAAACAAATTTAAGCAATCTCCATGGTTACATGTTCTCCGCGCTGTTTATTGACAAACGTCAAATTTCTTCCTAAAGAAATTTTATGTTCCCTGTCAACAACCATTGCAAGGCAAATAAGGAGGTAAGTAGCGGCAGTAGAAAAAATGTTGTACACACTACGGGAGTAAAGTGATTTGCAGTCTCTGCGTGGTTGTGGTCTCGGCTTCGCCTCGACCACAATTGCCACACCTCGCCTGCAAATTATCACCTTCCTCCCTAAGGATGTAAATAACTATTGTGTCCCACTAACTTAAATACACGTCCGCAGAAAAAGCTGACGTACTTAATGTTTCGCAGACAAAACTGTGTGTTAGTGGGAGACAGATTTCAATTTATCTGCAGACTTTGCCAAAACTGTGAAATTCGGAATTGAAGAAAGTTTTTAAAGGACGTTTTTAGTAATATTCTGTACCCTTTTATTGTATTAGTCAGGGAATGCCCAGAAGAAATAAGAAAAAGTTGCAATGTGTGGGGGGGGTCATACACCCTTTACCCCAAATGCGAAAGGGAGAGCATAAGTAGTGTCCCCCCCCGTAAAAGTCAGTCGATGCCATCCTGGCACTGATGTTGCGCTCATAATAATAATTAAACCGACGTAGGCGCATTTTCGATGCTACCTCTGCCGACTGACTACCTCCCGAATGATTGACATGATGAATGATAAATAATGATTGATGATCATGCCACACACATTATCTACTCATATAGCTACTTTGATTAATACACTACCGCGTCCAACAACTACTTACATAGACACAATAATCTTGTGTAATAACTATAATAGGACTCGGCGCTTGTAAACCGCATACAATAGCAAGTAAATAACACGTAACCATGCTAGTAATCACATGTGACACTTCACGGGTTATAATTCATAACAGCGCCAGCGACACCACTGCTTAAATCAGTTAATATTGCTATTACAGCCCATCTTTTTTCATAAACAAATAGGTGGTAACACTAAATTCGCACCTTGCCTCAGCTTATAGGATAATAGCATCGCAATCAGTTAATAGAATCCTGAACGCTATTAATTAGTCATTACTCTAAAGATATGCCTAGCTACCAACAACACTGTCCCTTGCAGGGTTGGTGGCCTTTTTTAACACTCTGCTGCCCCGTGTTTTTCCCCCATATTTCAAAAAACACTGGCCTGCTCGGCCTTTTCTTCAAACCTTTATAATTCATGCCAGCTGTCATAGAGCCGACAGAAGCTACGCATATTTTAGTAAATATTTATTTGTTGAGCGTACATTTGAGTAATATTCACAGCAGGCAAAAACCACTGCCTAACAGGAAACTGTAAGGCATTTGCTGCTATTGAAGTCATTGGGACAAGACGACCCCGACGATTTTAGAAACTTATTTAAAAATGGATCGTACAACTTTTGAGGAATTATTGTTTATGGAATAGAATGGCTAATAAAGCATTAACGATTTTTGTAAATTTTTATAAACTCAATAAATAATTCTGTAGCCATAAAACGGGTATCAATATTTTCAGTTTTGGGGGGAGGGGGAATAAAAATAAATAAACGGCCGGATTTTGCAGGATGAGAAAACTAACGTGCTTTGTCATCAGCAGACTTCCCATGCATTTAAGTCTTCATTATCAAGATTGGTGCGGTGCTTCTCACTTCCTACTGCAAGTGGAAAATGAAATTTTTCTAAACTGAAATTAATTAAAACCTATCTAAGGTCTATAATGCTACAAGACCGACTTCCCAGTTTCTTCTTCTTCAACTTGATTTAGGCCTTAAGGCCTGTTATTTCCAGCATTTTCCTGTAATGTGGATTGCCAACATTCTTTCCACCTTTTCAACGGTCTTCCCGGAAGCCTTTTTCCATGGACTTTTCCATCTCTAGCTATTCGGACCAGTCGATCGTTGTTCATCTGACTGATGTGTTGGTTCCAGTCTCTCCTGCGCTGTCTTACCCATCTTACAACATCTTGGATTTGGCACGTTTCTCTTATAGTTTGGCTCCTTACCCTGTGTCTTAACGTCTTTCCAGCTACTGTATGTAATGTTCTCATTTCAGCTGTTCGCAACAGGCGTTTCGTTTTAGAGTTATCAGCCCAAGTTTCGGCAGCATACGTCATTATAGGTCTTATACACGTTTTGTATACTCGCACTTTGCTTTCTATATTTAGGAACTCATTTCGCCATATAAGATCTTTGAGGCATCCCGACACAGCTGTAGCTTTAATTACTTGGTCAGTCACTTCTTTTACTAGATTACCTTGGCTGGATATTTGTGTTCCCAGGCAGGTAAATGACATTACTTGCTCAATATTTTGATTGTCAAGAACAAGCTTACATCTTCGAGGCTCTTTCGATGTAACAAGGCTTTTTGTTTTTTCCACTGATATGGTCATATTGTATGTTCCTGCTTCTATTTCAAATGCTTGCAACAGTCGCTACAGATTGTCCTCGGCTTCTGATATAATTACGGCGTCGTCCGCATAACAAACAACTTTGATTTCACCCGTGTTCAGCTGATAGCCGCTGCTAGATGCTTTTGTTTTTTGTAATTATCTTATCCATAACTAGGTTAAATAACATCGGACTAAGGCTGTCTCCTTGTCTAATTCCTGTTCAAACAGCGACATCTTCGGTTAATTCATTGTTGATTCTTAGCCGAGTTGTGTTTCTCGTATTCAGATCTTTCACTGTTTTAATTATGTCGTTCGATATTCCTTTTTCTTGACAAATTTGCAACACATCAGTTAGTCGCACCCGGTTTGTTGTACTCTAGTGATTTTTCTGTTATCTGTCGTACAATGAAGATGGCATTGGTAGTTTGATCTATTTTTACAAAAGCTCCGTTGTTCCTCACTTATGTCTAATGTTCTGTTTAGCTCATTTCTAATCAGACCAGTAAATAACTTGGCTGTTGTATTTAAAAGTGATATTGTCCTGTAGTTCGATGGATCATTTTTATTACCCTTCTTAAAAATAGGGATTGTCATGCTTGTTCTCCAATCTTCCGGTATCCTTGAGTTTTCTAATATTTGCTGGAACATCGTTGTTAATTCTCTAGCTAGTGTCGTGCCTCCGTATTTCAGGAGTTCGTTGGGTATGGTGTTGGTACCTGGTGCTTTTCGATTTTTAAGATTTCTCATGGCCTCTATGATTTGTTCATACGTAAAGGTTGTTGTATTGGGGGTTTGATGGCGGTCCAATAATTGTTCCCAGTCGTCTACCTTTTCTTCGTCGCTTTGGAACAGAGTATTCAGATATTTGGTCCATTGCTCTTTATTTATATTATTGATCTGTATGTACTCATTAATGTTTCTCTTCTGTCTCTTAAGAATTCCCCATATTCTTCTTTGCGCACCATACAAATCGTGCTCTATTCTTTTAGTGAAAGCCATCCAATCGCGTTTCAAGCTTCTGATTTGCGCATTTGTCCTATTTCTAGCTTCCACGTACTTTTGATGCTCAAGTGCTGTTTTGTTTCTTCGATATCTGAGATATGCTTGTCTCTTTTCTTGGGCTAGAAGTTTAATATCCTCTGTAAACCAAGCCTTTTTTTTTACTTTTTGTTTGAGTTCTTATTTTCCTTGTCCCGAGAGCTTCTTGTGCTGCGTTTATTATATTGCATTTTAATTTTCTCCAACTAGAGTTCATATCGTCCTCGTCGATAATAGGATTATCAATTATTGCGGCTTTTAATCTTTCTTCATATAGTGTTCGTGTGCTCTCATCTTGTAGTAACTCCACATTCAACTTTTCTATAGTTTTAGGGTTTGGTTTTTTGTTCAATTGTGCCGTCATCCTCATTTTGCCGAGTACCATATGATGATCAGAACCAACATTAGGAGATGTTAGTGCTCTTACATCTAATATTTGTGTAGGATGCATCATTCTATTAGATATTATATAATCTATCGTCGATTTTTGTCCCCTTGAATTTTCCCACGTGTATTTATGTTGGTCTTCCCAGGGGATAGAATGTATTAATTATAAGCAGTGCGTTGAAGGTACAAAATTCCAGCAGTTGTACACCACTATCGTTAATTACTTCTTCGTTAAATCGTTGTTTTACATCAGGCATTACTGCGTTTCCTATTCTGGCATTCATATCTCCCATTATTAGAATTTTGTCACTCTCTGTAGTTCTGTCCAATACATATTGAAGATCGTTGTAAAAACTTTCTATTTCTTCTCTGGGTTTATTGACATCTGGGGCATATACAGATATTAGATGAATGCTCATATTTCCAAATTTAAGTGTGATTTTTAATATTCTATGGTTAATGTAGTAGCAGGTACCTCAGGCAGTCCCTAATTGCCACTAGCTCGCATTGAAAGACGGAACTCCAGTTAGCGAGTCGGTTCTGTCCGAAATGGACTTCCTCCCGTTGCCGGATGATGACAAATGCTGCCCCTGCTTTTCCCTCCTAACAGCGCGCACCTAGATTGCCGCCGTGCACCTCCTCGTTGTTAATCTGGAACGGAATCCCCCCTCTGTCGCCTGGACGAGCGATGTTCCCCATGTCGACGATTGCTTCTATGTTGCACTGCCCCAGGTTCAACTCCTCTCGCAGATGGTCGCCCAGGTCGGTCAGCAGCTGCCTCCTCGTCCGGCTTTCAATGTACCGTTACTGAGCCGCAGGCGGCTGTATCAATCGACAATTCAGCAACGCGTCTTCAAAAATGGTCAATTTCGGTCAGTTTTTCTGCTGACGCCTTTTTTCGCGCCAAAAAAATTGGTTTTGATCGATTAGGTTTGTAACGGTCCGTTCACGTGGGGACGGTTACCTGGTTTTAGCTCAGAGCCAGGAGTTCTTAATAACGTGCGAAGAGACTGTAATGGTTATAACAGGATTTATTATATTTAACTGTTACAATAAAGATTCTGAGGTTATAAAGAAAGTAATAATGTCTGCAAAATCCTGGTCGGTATGCCCCTGGAATCGGAAGTTCGGTTGAATGGACGGCGATGGTTACGTTCCAGCTGTAGGCCGCTTGCAGCGGTTGTAACTCTGTATTTACATAAACAAACGGAAAATGGTTGCCACCTGGCAGTTAGTTTTAAATGCGTTTAACAAAGTGTATCCCGAAACCACTAATCGGAATCGTTTTTAGTGTTCACACAGTTATAAGATTTAATTGTCATCTGGTACGCGTACTGGTTAATTTAATCCGTTTGGGCAGTTGTTTACGGTTTCCGTGGCTTCGTAATCTCGACGATAAATGAATTTAAATGATTCGTATATTGTAAAATAAAATATAATTGTACGGTGAGTACTTGAAATTATTAATGCCTAATTTTAAAATACGTACAATCAGGCCTGACCGACTAGAACGTGTTGTTAAATTAGTTCGGAAATTCCCAATTACGGGAAAAATATGAAAATCAAAGGTTAAATTAGCCTGACCTGACCGGCTTATAAGAGCTTCAATCTCTTATTTGACTTGTATGTTAACCTGATTGATACTAACTGGCATAACCTGCTGGATATCTATTAAAGAAACCCCAACGGCGAAGTGTTCCACAAAATGAATAAATGCGACACCGTACAGGTACGCGGATTATATGGAATTGTCCAACGGACTGGAATATTCTCACAGACTGGGAATATTTCGGTGGCTAAACTTCGGTTTAATTGCTTCTCTGGTAATTCTGTTCTGGGCTGACTTTCTCGTTGAAGCATTCGACTCATAGTTCTGTTCGGCCTTCCTTCTCGGATGGAGCTTGACTCCAAGGTAGTCAAATTTATGCTCGGATCCTGGATATATACTGGGTTCCCTTTCCCTACGCGGCTTCTCCGGAGTGCGATCGAATGCGATGATGAGTACGTGGGGGAAAGCAATTTAGAACTCCACTTGCGCTGCCGCAGAAGCCTCTTTCAGGAACTAAAGCGACCTAACATTTAATTATCAAATGCTGAAACTGTTGCTTCCTGGAAACTTCGTTACAAGTTATGGCCGAATTTTAAACCGTCAAATCGTCAAGTAAGCCCGCTTGCTACCATTCGCGCCGTTCGGGAACAGGCTGGCAGATCCGGACGCGGTTTCTGCGCGTATTGGTCGAGCACGGCTCGCAAGCACGGCTTGCAACCTTTTATTGAGAAGGAGCAGATTAGACGGAAAAATTAAAAACAGAGTTGTTGAAGAAGAAATTGTTTCTTCAAAAAATTTTTTAAGATGGCCGAGGATTAAATGGTTTAGTGGTGGGGTTCTACCTCGTCATGGCCCGTCCTTTGGGGCATCGGGGCCAAGCTAGGAACAAAAATATAAAAAGTTTGAGAAGCGGTGGCGCCCGTCCGGTGAGCGCGGTGGCTAAAAAATGCCTCGTTTGAGGACTAATTTTTTCATCTTAACGTCTTTTTTCTTGTGTTTCATTATGTCTGTTTCTTGGAGAGTCTTTCCACACATTGCTGTAGGTCTCTCCCATATCACTTTTGGTTAGTTTCATTGCCATTGCATTTTCATTTTTATTTGTCTGGCTTTCTTTCCACCGGTCACACTTTTATTTATCTTTATTTCCTTCTCTATTTTCTTGTAATTCGCAAATTTTTCTACTTTATTTTTACTTCTTCATTGTTTTGCATTTTTTATTATCTGTGTTCGTTTTTTTAATTTACCCTGCTCTCTTAGATTCTTAGTCTTTAATAATTAATACTGTTGTTTGCTTTATACCCTGCTTTTATCTGCCTCTTTTTCTATTTCACTTTATTCCCACGTTTTTTTTAAACACTCGCATTGTTTCCACCTTTTTTTTTGCTTTTCTCCATGTCATTCTGCAATCATATATTTTTTGCAATTTCGCGTCTTCTTACGGGTTTTTTATTTTTTTATTATTAGTTTCCTTTATTTCCTCTTCTGTTTCTCCCACTATCATTATCCTCTTTCACGTTCTCTTCCTTCATTTTACTCTTGTAGTTTGTACTGTTAACATGTTGACGTCTTTTGTAACGTTCTGGTTCTTGCTATGTCTTATTGAGCCTTTTATCCATTTTTCCTTATTTCTTTTCACTTCTTCCATTGTTTATGTTATCCTCTTATACTGTTCCTTCCCTGTTCCTATTTTTTAGTTCAGTTTTTCTTTATATTTTTCTTTCTGTTGCACCTAGTGGTGCATTTTTTCAAACCTCGTGGTTTTAATCATTAGATACTTTTTTTCTATTTTGACATCTTCACTTGTTATTCCATGCCTCTGTATCTCTTATTTCTTTTTAATCTTTTTCTGTTTCTCTTTTTATTTTCTTTCTCTGTAGTATTTTTGCATCTTCTCATATTACTTGATATTTTCTATTTTTATTCTCAAGTTTATTGTACCTGCATTTCCTATAACAGTGATTCTCTTTTTCCCTTTCATGTTTATTTTTTGCTGTCCTCGCTGTTTCCTATTTGTTGGTTCTTGGTCTTTATTATTCATTTAATTGAATTAAAATTTCTAGGCAAAGGTAAACACTGAACCAGCAGTCAGCAGTGGACCTGTGGAGCTGCCACCCATGCGTGCTTTGGAATTTTCCGGCCATTATACACCAAACGTTATGTGGTTTCAAACTGTCGATCTTGTAACCATCAGTATTATGATACCAGATCTCAAAGACTACACTTTGCGGGTAACTCGAAACAGAATGATCATGTTCAAGTAAGACATTTCTATTTTTTTTTTTTTTGCTAATATTTACCCTCGTCAACACTTTACTCAACAGAACCACTTATGAGGAGAAGCAATATTGCCTAGAACTGCAACTTTATGATAAAGTCAAGACAACTTTTGAGTACAAAGTTTATGGGCAATATCTCAAAGTTCTCTTGACCAAGTGCAAGCCCACCGAGTGGCCACGCCTCGTCTTCTCACCTGACCGCATGAGGCACATCAAATATGACATTTCTCGAATTGCCGTGCCAGAGGAAGAGAAGAAAACCTTCCTGAAGTTTTCTGGCGCAGACGAGGACCTCATGGATGATGGCTGTTTAATTGATATTGGATCCGATGAGGATTATAGTGAATCTGATGTAGATTCCCTAGCTTCAGATTAAGTTTAATTTTTTTAAATCGATTTTTTTATGATATTGAGTTCACTTGTTTCCTAGAATACCATTGTTTTAGATATAGTATTATAATTATAAGTAAATGACGTTATTTTGGTTTCTATGTAATCAAAAATATTTTTTTATAATGTTAGGTAACAATAAAGAGTTTGTTTAATTAGTATTTATTGTTTTCAATAAAAGATTAAAAAAAGAGAGAGATACAGTTCACCCGGACTTTTCCTTGTATTAAGGGAATTTGTTCCAGTGAGTGGGAAAAAGATAAAAAAGAAAACCAACATTTTCTGTACAATCATTTCGGAGGGAAACGGATGGAAAAATATTAAATAATAAGATGACTGCAGAAAGAAGAATTGAGACAAGGATAAGGACTACAGGTACAAGCCAAGACAAGAAAAGGAAATTAAATATAGAAGATAAAAATAAAGAGAACGATTTTGTGCAAAGTATAACGGTCGCTTAAGAAAGAAGTAGGTAGAAAAATAAGTTGAACATAAGGAAAGGGGGTAGGAAACGGTAGGATTTAGGAGAGTAAATGGAAAAAAAAAGTAGAAATAAAGGACAGAGCAGTGTAGAAAGAAAGAAATATAAATATACATAAAAAAAGGGAGAAAAGCAAAAAAGATTGAATGAATAACAAAAACAACAACGAAGACTGTGTGCAAGCTATAACAAACATTTCAGAGAAGAGTTAGAAAACAAAATTAAAAGGAAAATAGTAAAAATGAACTGGGTGTAGGTAAAAGAAAGAGGAGGAGATAAACAGAAGGAGTATAGAGTTTAAACAAAAAAAAAAGGGGAAAATAAGGTAAAACCAAAGAGATTGTTACAAAGAAAGAGTCAAATGACTGAGAAAAGTTAATATTGAAGATGACACGAAAGGCTTTATGCAAGGTATATCAACCACTTCAGAGAAAAGTAAGATAAAAAGAAAAATAGTAGGAATGAGGTGGAGATAGGTAAAAGGAAAAGAAGGAGGTATAAAAATAAACAGGGGGAGTACAGAGTGTAAACAGAAAAGGGGGAGAAGGTAGAAGTAATGACCGGACCAGAAATTGAGAGAAAGGAAAAATACGGAATTAGTATTTAAAATGACATGGAATACTTATGCAAGATATAACAAATACTGAAAAATATTAAAATTAAACTTTCTTTTAAGTATTTAAATAATAATTAAAATGAACTAACTGCAAACGTTTTTTATAGCTAACGTTTTAATGTTTAAATTGTCATCCATTCCGCGATTTTCGTCGCAAAGTTCCCGATCACCTTCTCCAGGTGTGAGGGTGGCATCTATTCGGCCACCACGATTCTCTACATTTGGTAAACATCGCCTGACGGTATGTATATTATAATTATTGATTATAGCGTTCATTTAGTGGGCCGAACAGATTCACCCGCGTTGAAAGTTTTCTATTCCAAAGTGCAGTTTTGTGACTAGTAAACAATGAATAGTGTTAATAACCTTTTAAAAATTGACGTTTCAAGCAGTAGCGGCTCGCAAAGTGAAGTAGGTGAAGTGCCTCTTCACCTAAAATTTTCATTCAATTGCGAATATTTATTTAAATTACATAACAAATTATTTATCGGCATTACAACTATTAGGAGTCATTTATTTATGGCATACATACTCGTAGATACAATAAGCTTAGTGAAAACAAACACTGGTCCTCGTGTAGTTAAATTTTAAATGCAGTCCGTCGAGCGTGAATTGCCGTGAAAGCAGTGACCGTAAAAAATCTAACGATTTCCGCGCCTAATTCAAGGCAACCCTTTCTACATATTTAGTTGTTGCATATTTGTAGGAATTTATTACATTTCGAAGTGTACACTTCCGTCAAACGGTACAGCACGTATTGGAGTTCCGAAAGTTGGGAGGGGAAAGGAAATTTTAACGATGGTTTCCGTAAATAGAACACTTTAGTCATATTTGAAACGCCATTTTATATTTGCAACGTATAGAAATGTGAGGGGGCAATCGTGCTTTGACTCACAGAAAGTTTCGTAATTTTTTAGCCGAAGTAGAGGCTACACATGGGGACTTGTTTCTTCACACCGATATTCGTTGGTTAAGCGCCGGAAGCTGTTTGCAACGATTCTTCGCTCTACTCAAGGAGATTCCTATTTTCCTTAAATATGAAGTCAAGTCCAACACTACGGAATACGGAACTGGAAAATCAAATGGTAGATGCACAATTTTTAGCAGACCTTGTATTTTTAACAGACCTCACATCTCACATTAACGAATTGAATTTGAAGCTACAAGGAAAACAGCAGAATATTGCCAACTTATTTGGACACATACATGGATTTAAGAATAAAATAAGCTCTACAAATCTTCATTAGAAAAAAATGATTTTTTATTTTTTCCAAGTTGTAAAGAGCATTTTAAAGAAATGAAGGATTTTGAGGAAGTTTCAAATTTACCTCACATAAAATACATAGACACAATTGCAGAAGAATTCGAAAATCGATTTAGCGACTTTAAAAAATCGAAAGAGAGATTTCAGTTTTCACTCAGCCCCTTACAATTTCAGTTGAGAATGTAAGCAGAGCAGACCTTCAACTGGAATTGTGTGATTTGCAAACAGATCCTTTTTACCAAGGAAGAACTGAAACTGCATTGGACTTTTTCAAGTTGCTGCCAGAAGAACGATACCCCAACTTGCGACACTTAGGGCTTACACTGGGTTCAATGCTGGGAAGCATGTATCTTTGCGAATGCAGCTTTTCCAACATGAAATTTGTAAAGTCAAAATATAGATGTTTCCTCTCTGATAAGTCACTTACTCAGTTGCTTCGTTTATCAACAACAAATATTAAAGTTAATATTGATGCATTAGTTAGTGAAAACCAACATCCTCAAATTTCCCACTAATTTTTTTGTAATTTGATATTTTTTGAATAAATTACAATAATAATACAAACGCGTTTTTTCTTTGTATACCATACCTATTAAAACTCACTGATAAAGTTGCATACGAAGTATTTTATAATGCGGCCCTCCAAACCGTATTTTTTGTTAAAGCGGCCCTTGGGGCACTTGCAGTTGGACAGCCCTGCTTTAGAGTATACCGCGTATATATAGTATACCCTATGGGGACACCCCTGGTTATAACCATCTTCATGCATATTTCATCCTTTACCATGCATTTGCCAACATGTAAACAGCGAAGATTTTAGGATTTTAAAAAACCAGACATAAAAAAATAATTCACAATCATAACAGCATACAGGGTGTTCCATTAAAATAAAATAAATATATAGAGAGTATCTTCAGCGGAATGTGCACATATAACAATACAGTGTGATATAAATGCAGGTAACGTAGAATATGGTTTTAGTAAATTAATAATAGTATTTATTACTTTATAAAAATATGTCCTACATATCCAAGGAGTATATTTAGTATTTTAATAACATACCAAGCAAAGTGAAATTCCGGTTACGAATCCAGCTGGCATATTTTAACACTCTCAGTAACTTGCCTGTATTTTATTAAAAATGTTTTTAAACGTCAGTTCGTTATACAGAATAATTTTAATTAATATCTGGTCTTTGAATCAAATAGCGTATATGTAAAATTTCCTTTTTTGTTCATACATACCCCGCGGTGAAGATGTTACGACCTACTTCTTTCTTTCAATACATCTTCATTCGTTAATTTAAAAAATATGTATATACATTGGAGTTAATCCATACACACAAATCTCCTCTATCGCTGGCTGTTATGAAAAATTCCAATAGTATTCCATACAGCGAGCTCAAAAGTCGTATATTTAGCAGCAAACCATCTTTAGTTTTATTTTCCTTTGAGCTCATCCTAGAGTCGGGTGCAAATTACAGTGGGCCTTTTTTTATTGCAACCTAAGCTCACTCCGATAGCTTTACTGCAGAGTTTTATTTTATTCTGTTTTATTGCTAGATTTTAGGTGCCTTTCAGTCACTTCTGGCTACAACGGGAGTTTATTTAATATATACAGGTAGCTACCGCCGTAGAAACAATCCGCTCCTTTGGAACAAAAGTTAATTACACATTACACTGCATTAATTGATAGGAAAACATGTGTAATCAGTTGTTGGGTTGCATAAACCAATTAGCAAAATCTTTATACAACTTAGATGAACTGAATTCGCACGTTTATCCTAAATTCATTGTAAAAATGGCAATCACAATCTCGGCTTCACATTGAAAAGGTTAGAATTCGAGGCAGGTTTCTCAAATGTGCAGCAAAAACTATCCGCTTCGATATTCTAGCCTTATGGAACGTCGAAGCAGTATTGAATTATCCTGTGGACCGTGTTATCCTTTCCGGTAAACCGGTTTAACGCACCATTGCTGTTTACCGGTACATTTCCGATCAGCAAGATAGATCTACTATTTGGGCTTCCAGTGTCCATAAGGCGCAATTTTACAGCCGCTTGCTTTCTTAACTGCATATGGTTGAACCAAGCTTTATAAAGTGGAACTTCTCCGGCACATAACGGTTATTACACACGTATCAGCAATAGTGTAGCGCCAGAAATAAACATTGAAGTATGTAACAAAAATTAACACAAAAATGCTATTAAGCATGAATGAATGATAGCAATAATTCTGCTTTAAATGTCTTGCGATACCTTCTGCTTTCATGGCTAGCATTCTAAGTAGGAATTATTCTAGATACTACTTGAATGTAAAACATTGGTTAAAAATTTCCTTGTTAATTCTTTACTGGCCTCAAAAAACGTGGAAACATGAATGTTGTAAGCTTTAATAAAAATGCAAATTAGTTTAATAGATCTTTAAAATTCATTGGGAAAGTAGGGTCAATTTTCTGGGAGCATATATTTTTTTTATGATGCAGGAAATGTGGATTAGCGGAAATCTTTGTTAATGGGCCATCAGGAGAATCTACAAATACTAGAGTTTTCTTTAACTAAAACTAATTATGCCATTTTAGATGTATGATTTAAATTTTATTGTAATTAATAAAATTAATTGTAGTTGCTAATAGCGATATTTTCAAGTCAAAGAGTATCTGTATTGTCAAGCAACACTTATTAACAATTACATAATAAAAGTAATGTTTGTCTGACTACTAATATGCTCAATTAATAATAAAAGAAAAATACAGACTAACCACGGTTAAGCCGATTTAGCTTCAAGTCATGGCATGGTATATACACATATTTTAGAATTTAAATGCGACATGCATTAAAGTGTAAATAATAAAATAAAGATGATCTCCCTTAGATAAAAAAAATAATATTATTTCATAATTATTATTTAAGTTATTGAAACAACACCAAGGGCACACTTCAAACATAAACTTTAAAAGAACTCTTATCTCAGAGTTTATAAGATAATGTTTTGGTTACTGCCGTATAACCCTTACATTCTGTGCTGGTTAACTGATCAAAGCGAAGGATGCAGGTAATAAACATGAACTAATAAAATATGGATGCAACAAAGGAATGAATTAAATGTTATCAAATGATCTAAATATTTCTTATAACAACGTTACACAACTTTAACAATGAAATGACAAAATCACATGAAATAAATAGTAAGTTCCAATCTGACAAAGCACTTTCAAACGGACCCACCTTTTCACATAGAAGCACTTGCTTAATTTCTTCTGGAGTTGGTAAATTCACTAACAGATATTAGGATGGTATACCTACGCTCAGTTGATTCCAAACTTCAGAACAAATGTCCACCACTTGCTGTTATTTCTAAGTTCCGCGCAGAAAATCTTTGGACTGAGTATCTTCGCCTACGTAAAATCGTTTTACAAGGTAAGTAACTTAAATATTATTTCCTGCTATTACTTTAATGAACTCGTAAATACGTTGCACCTTCATATATTCTTTAAAGTTGCTAACCTCAAAATGCTTCACTTTTCAAATTGTTGCTGAATCGACGTCACTTATTAAATTCGATTACTATACCAGTTGCAGTTACAGAATATGACGCGAATATCTCCCAAATAATTAACAGGTTACAAATCTTCTGTCCAACTTGTAGAAGATTTCTAACCTTTTAATTTGTTGACATCTCAAACGTCAAACGCAATACGAAACAAAATACTTCTCAAAAGCATTGAAATCTACCGACGCTTACCCAAATTCTTATTTCGACTAATTTACCGAATTTTATTCAGTCTTTGCCCAGATATATAACAAATAACGCTGAGTTCAGTAGTAACACTTAATAAGACCTTTTTATTCAAACGGAATACATTAAATACACGAAATAACAATTTTAATTGGGTCGCCAGACGAACGTCTGGTAACGTTGAATTTTGCATGGCAACTCTTTTTTGTTTTCTCCTTAGTCTTAACTTTTTTTAACAAGTAACTATAGCAACATCACTATACAAACATAAATGAGTACATTTTACAAAAACCATGTGACTTTTGCAACCAACGGGAAAGCAGAATAAAATTAACACAAATCAACAGAATCTTAAATATTCAAATAACTTTTTGAAAATATCTTCCACGTTAGAAGTGAATTATAATCCATATCCCTTATTTAAAATGGAATGTTTTGACACCTCACAAGGCTTTTCAATTATTTTTTATAAGAAAGTTCATTATTATTTTAAACATAAATTACGTTAAATTAATAATATTACAATACATGATTAGCAAAATCATATTAAAATGTTCTTCACATCTATATTCCCATATTACTCACAGAAAAACATACTGGCATACAAACCGAAAGGACCATTTTCCTCAAAAAGTACATGATAGTTTACAATTATCGAGTATAATACACAAGCCTCTTCTAGGTGAAAAACTCACAGTCAAATTTGATTACAACATCAAATACCTTCACACAATTATTAGCACAAGCAACAAGCAACATGAAACAGAAAAATCAAAGGCTACGTCCCAGATCAACCCAAACAAAATAATCGGAGATAACAAACACTAATTGAACATGACCTTTACTTGGTTTTAACAATTTATTTTTCAAGTTTAATGTATAAAATAGCTCTAAATTATCTTGATAAGTAAATTTTCTAATAGACCTAAGTCCAAGTTCATATAATACAGCGATATATATATATATATATACTGTATTGCTTAAAAAGTTTAGAATAAACAAACTCCTGAAAGATGTCACGTTTATTAATAGTGGTTCACATTCTAAATATATATATCAACTACAACTACTCAATAATGTATAGGGATATTGCAGTGTAAGATACTTAAAGGAAACACCAATTGCATTTGTAATAAAAAACTACTAAAACAACAAAATGTAATGTCTTTTTAGTAATGAACATGAAAATTACAACAAAGGTACGTTTAAAGAAGAAATTTAATAATATTACAATGGAAATCGTTATTATTGTCCCCTTTCACTTAATTTAAACTTATTAAATTCTAATACTGCGTGGCACCTCCTCTGGCAGTAATAACTGCTCTGCATCTTGGTCGCATACTCTCAAGGCAATTATCAATATGTTCTTGTGGAATTTCATGCCACAGTACCGGGAATACATCCATCAGCTGTTGCACAGTAGTAGGCCTTCAATTATGATGATCCAGCTGTCTCTGCAGAAGGTCCCATGTATGTTCGCTGGGGTTCAGGTCTGCAAATAGCGGAGGAAGAGCAAGATGGTTTATTTCCTCATCTCGAAGCATCTCTAAAACAACCCGAGCACGATGCAGCCTTGCTATTTGACGCGTCTAAGAACCGGAGGTGTATAGGTGCAACCCCAGCCTCAAACCTTTCATATGGACATAACCTTAAAAGTCTTTGTGTAGGGTAGTAATCAGTTGCTATGCTATGGGAGTTTGTCCGCTTTTGCAGATACACTGGGAACCCATGGGGGTATGAAATATTCTGGAACCGACCGAAATCGGCCACCCGTTCATGAACACACCTGTTCAAAACACCCTAAAAGCGGTCGGCTAATTATATTTATGAATAAGATAAGTGGATATAGTCCAATTTAAAGAAAGCAAACCCGAAGACGATTTCTTGATTAAGTGGCCTATCGTGGGTTTTTAAAGTTAATATTGCAAATATGTTTGTTTCCCACTAATTACCTTCATTTGTGCGATCTATTGGTTAGCACGGTTACTTACTAAACGCGACGTGCTAGAATGGGAGGACTCTCGCCCGCCGGATGGCTTTACCTTAAGACCACCCACACCTTAATGTCATCTACTCTCTTCAAATTGCAAAAAAGTTGTCATTTGTACCTACCAGCACTCGCTTTTATAAAATACAATTGCAAGCCCCTTCACCCGACTTTTCCACTGCCCTCGTTTTCTTTCTTCTAACTCTTTCTTTCCTTTTCTTATTTCTTTTAGGCTCTTACTTCCTTTTTCTTTCTGTTCCCCCTCTTCCTTTTTGCGCTTTTTCTCTTCCCTTCTTCCCGCTTCCTGACTCCCATTTGCTTCCATTCTCATGTTCGTATTTACCTCGTTCAGCCACTTTCCTATTTCTTTTCATTTCCTCGTCCATTTTCTCACTTTCTTCTTCCCATTCGCTATTTACTCTTTTTTGTCCCCCTCCCTTTCATACTTTCCTTGCTATGCTTCTTTTCTACTTTTCCTTTCCACCCCGTTCTTTCGTCATTTTGCCGATTTTCCTGTCGTCCTTCGTTCCTCCTTCACTCTAGCGGTTTCTGATAAATGCTAGGAAGGTTCTACAAGCTGCTAAACATATAAAACTAATTGCACCTATATTTTGCCTGCAAGCAATCCATCTTATTGCCCATAATCGGCATTTCCGTTTATGATTTCTTTTTTCGCCAAATCATTTATCCTATATTCTTTGAGGCTTTCGCGGTTTCTCGAACTGTCAATATTACAATTTACTTTCGGCTTAGACCGCGTCGTCATTTGGGAACTACACCCAGCATTATCAGGTAAGGACCGACCTGTAGCTTGTCTGCCTTTACCATGTTTTTAACCAATACTCTTGCAACTATACGAATAAATTCACTTAACATAATTTTTTACCGACAAGCCAGTACTCATCTGCAACGGGTACCTACTTTAAGAATGAAACTGACGAGGCAAAACTGGGAAATGTGTGTAAACCTTTACTGGCACAAAAGTTGAACTGGCGCCATTAAGTCCATGCACATAAAACCTCTATTTCTTCTAATTTGAGTTGCCCATCATTGTTATCCATCTTAATGTTATTGTCTACGTTCAACTAGTTAGTAATCCAATGAATACCATAATTTTACTTCCTGTATAGATAGTTATTGCTTGAATTACATGTAAATGTTAAGATAATCGTCCGATTAGTCTTGGAAATTGTCTCAAACCTTTCAACAAGAAATATAACTAATGAAATATGAATTGTAGTGTTTTAACTCATGTTAACAAAGGTGAAGCTCTAAACTCAAGCTTTACTAAAAATACGAAAGTTTATGGATCAACCTAATATTTGGCTTTCTTGTTCAGTCTTAGAAAGAAGACCGAAAGATGTCTCGAAATTTGTTGTGTCAACTCCTGGGTAAAAGTCGACATTAATTTGGTTCAAATATAATTTATATTGAGAACTCTTATAATATGTACATTTTAATTTTCGTAACAATCTAATAGTCTAAACACTTAAGATACTTCTAACTACCGCTATTATATTACAGAACCTAATTAAGCAAAACATTTAAAACCGTGTCATTTTCATGTCTTTTATGTTTTTTAAGTTAAACGTTTACAGGTTTGCTTATACAAACTATTAGTCTTTGAGTTGGTAGCTACTGCAAGTAGTTGAATAAATAAACTAAGAGCTTTTATTGTAATTATCAAATATCTCTTATTTTGCTTGCTTTTGCTAATAGACAAACTCCATAATCTACAAATACAGACTTTACTATACTAAGCTGATTGACAGAGCGAGAGCAATATGAAACATTTGAATAGTGAATCGTATCCGCGGGTCGTAGTTGAAGGTAACGTATGGGGTGTTTTAGTGTATAGAATAGAAGCTTGAATAATTCTAGTCAAAGGGAAACTTCGAGTCTTTGGGCCATCGTAGAAGTTGGTCTTCCTTTTGACTAAAAGTTTAGAGCTGTGCAAAGGAAATCGCTAGAGTAGTGGCTATTGTATTAATCGATAATACTTAGAAAAACATTTTAATTTTCTTATACTACCAAGGAATATAATAGCTTACATAACTTGGGGTCTTCATTAATTACTTAATTGGCTGTATTTAAAAATTTAAAACTTATTTAGAAGTCCTCATCTATTGGCACTGGTTGGAAGGCTTCCAGAATCCCACTCGATGATGACGTTAGTCTACTAAACTATATGAATAGGGAAAGTTTATCTATAAGCAGTTAGCTTGAATTCTGCAAACTTTAAAAACTAATTTCCTGGAAAATAATATTCATAACAGCTCCTATTCGCTTTGGCCATTTGCACTGTTTCTGACTGCAAGTTCAATATGATAACTTTATAAATTTGTTTGGTTACAGTACACCGCCAGAATAGAAATAGAAAGTATATTGCCATTGTTTGATCTTCATTGTTTTCAAAAACATTTACAAATTTGTTCTTCAGATTTCGCATCGCCGTTTCCGAGTTCTGCAAATATTTTTAATACTAAATATTTATATCGAAGGAGTTGCTTCCAGAGGTTTTTCTGAACACATTATCTACTGACATAAAGTAATTTAGCAAAAGTTTGCGTTGGATTGAGGTGGAATTGATATTTGTATATTTAAAACTTCATCGATAAAGCTTTACTAATAAGTTGAAAACTTTGTAGTGATGTGTTGGTATAACTTACATCATGTGGTTTTTCATGCATTTCAATTGTATCTCAATAGAAATATTAGTGAAATGAAATATGCGACGTTTGTCTGTCTTCTTTCTGCTACAATCGCCACCTCCATGCTTTCATATGTGCCAATTTTCATTTCTTGCTTGGTTTGAATCAAGAAATATGAAAATCTCCTATCATTCTTTCCATTACATGATGATTACCACCGATTCCTTAGCAGGGTGACTTTTGTACGAATTTTGATTGTTTGAAATAGACAACTCTCGCTTCTTTCATATAATCCATTTACAGGGTGATTACTTTATCTTGTAACAGGTAGGTAGGCTGCACATCTACTAGCTGTTTGTATTCCACAGGTATCTTAGTAAACATTGAATAGTTTAAATAAATAAAAAGCAAAGTAGCTACGTTGTACGTACGAAGAAACTACAACTACTTGTTACAAGATAAAATGATCACACTGTATATTCATACAACTTGACTGTTAGTGTGAGCACTACTATCCAACTTATTTATATACATATTTCAAATAATTAACAAAAATGTTTGAAACAAAACGTAGGTGACTGTCGTTTTGGTTCTTCCATTAGGCGACTCTCACTATTGGTTGGTTAAATTTTGTTCGAAGTTTGATTGTTCCTCTACAGAAATGAGTAAAACCGGGTATTAGCAACTATTTTGTTCCACTAGGTTGGTCTTTCATCGGTTTAACTTTAGTATATATTTATAATTGGCGCTACGAGTGGTCGAGACGCGAAACAGGTGACTATCCTCTCGTATCAACCATTTCTGTAGAGAAATGAAAATCCTGATGACTGATGCATTAGTGTGACAGTCGCGGGTTTCTACGCTCGACAACTATTACAATATATATATATATATATATATATATATATATATATATAATACAATTTATTCTTAAAATAAAATTTTGTTTTTAATAAAATTAACTAGAAATTTATCTGATTCGTATGTAATATATATATACTCAATGACATGGAAATCGCAACACCGAAGAGGTAGGAATTTTTTGATCAAACTTGGCAGAAACGTTTAACTGCTAAGAGGTAGCAATTGATTAAAATTTTGAAGAAAAAAAACAAAATATTAACATAATTTTTATTAATAATGGGTTGGTACCCCTATTGGTTACACACTCCCCCACTCTTAGTGGCATCGATTCTAGCAGATGATCGATTTCCTCTTGAGGTGTTGTGTCCCAAGCAACCTGTAATTCGTGGTGTAGAGCTCGCAGCGTCTGCGGAGGATTCAGCAAGTTCCTCAGTCTTCTCCCCATAATGTCCCAAACATGCTCGAAGGACGAAAGATCGGGAGACAGGGGTGGCTATGGCAAGAGATTGACATTATCCTCCGCAAATCGGTCCATAGAACGTCTTGCAATATGGGGACGGGCATTATCCTGCTGGAAAAGTGGGTCTTCCAACTGCTGAAGAAATTTAAGAATATGGTGTTCTACCACCATACCAT
>JABXWE010007064.1:0-51677 GCA_014611495.1 Limonius californicus
AGTTTTTCAACGAACGAGTGCGACAAGTGGTCTTATGAAACGTGTTCTTTATACTATTTTTTCTATTGAGGAAGTTTAAGAGTATTTTAAATAAATTTTTGTAGAAAATTTTACGTCAAATCGATTACTAGGGAGTTTTTATAAACACTTATGGCAGCACTGACAGGTGGTTGAAACTGACATTTCAAATTCAAATCGAACTACCAACATCGTAAAAAAACAAACTAAAAACAGTACGATTATAGGCCTCCTTAACGTACTGTTTTTAAGCTAAAACAGTGCGCTTAGAACGGCTTTATAAAACCGAAATAGAAAAATATATTTTATAATACACGAATGTAGCTTACAATAATTTATTAAAACCAAATGATTATATTGGAATTGTCACTTGCGGCTGTGTTTCAGGAGTTCATCACAATTCCGCCAGAGGGTGTATTGCTTAGCTTGAATCGCCTATGGTAGTCGCCGATTTGGAAATCTCAACCGATATTCTCCAGCAGCTGCTACTGAGTTTTCATCACAAAAACCGGACATGTAACTGATATCGGCGTATTCTCGCGTTGTAAAAGTAAACATTATCAACATGTTTGCTAGAAGGGAGTCGTCCATGGGGCCTCTACTACGATCCGCAACGTTATGTGTTCTTAAACTAGCATTGTTTTTAAATGGCTAACCTGTTGAAATTATGGTCACATCGTCGTATCCACCATAGAAGGAAATAAGGTAGAAACACTCCTTCGATAAATTTAAGTATATCAAATAGGACAGAAAAACGCATTCCATTGAAAATGTTCTATCCAGTTAAGCTCTAGTAAAAATATTAAGATACTATGCTACTATAAACTATAAGTAAAGATTGCAGAGCGCTCACTTTCTGAGCAAAACGTCGATTATGGACTATGGCTTGATTTCGATTCCACAGTATTACCACGAAGATTATATAAATCTTGTGTGCTGCAACCTACCGTACACAAATCCCCAATCCGGTAGGCAACCGTGGGATTTTAATGTTAAAAACATTCTCAGGAATTTCTGTAGTTCGGATTCGACATTAAAGTGTAGATGTGTGAGAAGGAGAATCAGTGACCGAGAAATGTTAGTTTTCAGCAGTGGGACGAAACGGTTATATAAGAATACTGTAAACCATAGTTAAATCATCTTATAAGAAAGATCAAACCAGGCGGCCATAATGACCAGCTCCCTTTCATTTGATTTATCTTATAATATATATTTCAATTTACCTATTGTTAATCAGATGGTTTCTTTTTCTGAAATTATTTAAGTTTAGAGTTATGTAAGATTTGGATCATAAAATGGTGTAAACTTTTCTACAACATGGAGGGAGAATTATCATGACTGAAAGGTAATCTTCCCCAGTCAACCCCTTAGGCTCTAGGTGCCCCAACAAAACAATTTCACATAATAACACTTACTTTATGATACGTCATTGAAAACCTCTTACAAAATGCTATTCAATAGTAGCAAACATTTTATAGAAAGGTATAAAATGTTATCAAAACATAGAAACGGTCAATACCTACCTTACTCCTTTACGTTTTCAAATTGACACCCTGTATAGTAATAATATGTACAGTAGTTAATTTAAATTACAGGTAATTTAAATATTAAAATAATACAATAGTAATAATGAAAAATATCCGCTAGCTTCGGTACAACCGGAAATGGTATTATAGTAACTAGTAATTAGTCTTCGGTAGGCATCTATTACACATATTTAATAACTATTTAATGTTGTTTCGTGTATCTTGCATAATAACTAAGACTAATTTTCATTTGATTTAAATATTTAAGGGTTGTTTTAGTTATTTATTCTTATGTATTTTATCTTCATTGATGACTACGAATACCTAATGGGAAAGAAAACATTCGTTTAAGAAAGAATTCACTTAATATTAAACTCCCCATTATACATAATATTATTTAAATAATTAAAATATTTTACACGCTATCTGATAACTAGAAGATTAGTTACATGTACTTCATGCTCTTAATATTACGTTGTTCTGTTATTGGAGTGAAAAACTGGCAATGTAATTTAGGTTTTCATTGGGGTTTTATTGTATGTGTACTAATATAATTTGTTGCTGTTCCATTTTTCCAACTTGCCATTTAGCATCTTGGATAAAATTTTTGAAATGTCATCTCGTTTAAGTACTCTACACTTTTCCAATATTGATTCTATGCTTGTGCAGAGTTTTTACTTTTGTAAGTATTTTCGGTATGTCTAATTTGGTGGAATTTATTTCTCTTAAAAGCATTTGAGGTGGTTCTTTTGGAATTTCCAATTTAAATTCCTCTTTGCAAAGTGTCACTTGCTAAATTAACGATTTTGCACCATTCTCAATTATCCAAAAGCGTCTTCCAGCAGTGCTTCAGCGCATAATAATCTTCTCTGAATATTGCTCTGGGTAGCCTTCAACGAGGGAGCCATTTACATGTAATAGGGACTGACATTATCTGGGTAGAATCTGAACGGCATAATTTAAATGTGTTCAACATTATGACTGGAACCATATCATCCTGTCACTGCCTAACAAGTCGTCCCGGAACGGAACGAAACGCTTAAACAGCTAATCCCGCGCTGAGCCCTTCAAAGTTGACAAAATGGTAGGAAGACGGGGAATAACCGTGAGAAACGGTTTGTGTCCATCTAATTTGTTGTATCGAAATGTATTCACTTATCGAATTAAAACGTCTTCAACGGTCGTTTAGAGAATGTTAAAACAGACAAATGACTACCGTGTAGGAGCAGATCCCTGCAATGCTGCCAACTGCTTATTATAATGTAATCAAGTACGCGCGGACCCATCGGCATTCCGCGCGGAGCCTTTTGCGGCTAATTTTGATTATGGGAAAATATTTTTACACGATTCTAGTTGGACCTAATTTCGCTAACACGGTGATTTAGTTATTAAAATTTCACTTTTGATGAAACTAGGGCAAAATCACCAAACAAAGTTTTAATCGATTTTCGTACTAAAATGGTTTCTTTATAGTAGATCATCCAAACACTTCCTCAATGCTACTTGGTCTGTTTTTAAGAATGAAAATTGCAACCCAATAGTTGTGAAACCTATACTTAGCTTCCGCAGTTAATTTCGTTTGGGGCACTAAAAGTCACTGTTTCTACAACAATTTGCAATTTGGGCTATTATCTTGGCAGTAGACTCGTAATTTACCTCGGGTTATTGCAAATGAACAGCAAACAGGGGACCTATATTTAGTGCTAAGTTAGTGGTGGTAATATCTTTGAAGATTCAGAGCACTATTATTAGTTTCTGCCTGATTGGTAACACATAAACGTAAAAAATGTGTACGAACTGAACATTCTCCGCGACTTTGGCACAATTTTGCAGCTGGTTTAAGCTATGGTTCGGAAGTGAATTGATGTTCCCTAATGTTTCCAGTTTGTCATATTTCACATCGGTGGTTCTTCTAATGGGATTTGCGTACTCCTGGAGGAATCCATCAAACTCTTACTCGGGTCCAGAAGGAAAATTGAAAATTATTTATACTACTGAAATATAAAAACATCCTTATTTTTATTAAAAGAATATCGTCAGAAGAAAAAAGGAAAATAGATAGCTTGCCGTAAGCATTCTAATGTTAGCATTAATCGTTTCCGAACAAACATCGTGTGTTTTTAAATTTGAAGCCACTTTGCTGAAAAGCTCATTGTAAACATATCACAGAACGTACCTAACCCTACTTTTATAAACAGATTTAACAATAAATTATTCAAATGCGAACATTTAAAAATAGCTTAATAAACAATAGATCTCTATCAAATGATAATAACTTAATTGTAATTAATTGCAATAAACAAACAAATACACAAATAAACAAATTTATAACAAATATAAATTTTATTCTGTGCTGCAATTCGTGCAGGTAATTTATTGGCGCAGGAAGCAATCGCATAGCGTGAGGTCGCAGGATATAGCAGGATAAAGTATTGGTGCGTTTTGACTAATAAATCCGTCTGTCGAAAAATTCTGGCATCTTATTTAAGGTATCATGTATTGTGTGCGCAATGGCCCCATCTTGTTGAAAAAATCCAAATCTGAGTTCATGGTCATGAAGCTCGTCAAAAAATGACCGTAAAATCTCCTTCTCTATCATAAAATAAGGCTTCTCCAAACTCCATAAATTGCTAATTAATGTATCTATCTAAATAAAGCCAGGCCTTACCTGTGAAAAAGGTTTTCTGCAATAAATCGTCAGTGAAGATATTTAGGAAGCACTGATAGTATTCGACACGCTGAAGATAATCAGCTTCGTAATTGTTGTACAGACTGCCAACGGTAGGGATACAAGTGGATATCTTTCTTTAATATTTTGTGGCAGGTGCTAACTGACAACTGAACTTGTTAATACAAATGACGTACAGAGGAGCATCTTCCATAATCTGTCTTACATTCTCAATTACTTCTGCCGTTCTTCTCGGAAGATAACCACTGCCTTCTTTGCGTGAAATTGACCCAGTCTCACGAAAAACTTCAAAGCAGTGATTCAAAGAACAACGAAAAGTGTTATAAGACAACTGAGGTTTAGAAATTCCTGGCTAAATTATTCAAAATAATAATGAATTAAGTACTGCCATATTCCACCAACTTGACATCCGTTACGAAATCAGAATTTAATTATAAAAATTTTATTTTCGTGTAGCAAAATTATTTTATTTAAACAGGTGACGTTACCAAACACAAACAACCGACAGGTAGAGACAAACAGTAAAATTGATGTTCTGAAAGAAAGAATCTATTTAAGTTAAAATTATAAAACATAAACTGTACTGTACTTACGTATTTTACTAACGAAATACCTATTTAGACTTGAAAAAGGCTAATGTTTCAAATTGTAGACTAAAAATCCACCAAAGGCTAGGAAATCCAAGTAACGACCACAAACGGTACAAACGCAAAAAGTGAGGTTACGTTGAAAGAGCTGATGTGTGGTACGTTCGCAATGAACTTTATAGCGCCTACTTTGGCGTCAAATTAAAAAAAAACACACGATATTTCGATGTTAATAAGCATTAAATTGCAGCACTGGTTAATTCTCAATCATCATCGTAATCATCAACCGCCTTTTTCGTCCCACTGTTGGGCATCAGTCTCTTCTCTGCTACATGTTTCTCCTTAGTGCTAAGATAGAAACACCGAGGACTTAAAATTTAACATCGAATCCGAACAACAGAAATCCTAGAGAAGGTTTTTAGCATTAGAATCCTACGGTTTCTAACTAGATTTGGAAATTGTGTAGTGGGTTGCAGCACAAAATGTGTATTCGTTATTTAGTAGTACTGGGGGTTCGAACCTAAGCCAGAATCGACTTTTTGCTCTGAAAGTGAGCGCTAGGCTAACTGAGCAACCACCGCACCTCAATTCTCAATAGCAATTGCATAAAAATTATTATAATATGTAATTGGATGATTACTCATAATTTTTTTCCTAGAAGTAGCACATCTTGCCTAGCCTTAAAATTGACAAATTGCTATGATATCTGTGTATATCTACATCCAACTTGACTGTAAGTTAGTAAGTAATAAGATTTCTGTGCAACCTATCTTATTCGCACAAGAATGAGCAATAGTTATATAAATTTTGCACTGAAGAGGGTAGTGGGCCCAGAGCTATCCATGAACGAATGGCTGCAGTGTATATGATGGAAGGACCATTATATTTTGGACTAAACAATTTCGATGTAGCGAAAATCAATAAAGGATGATCCAAAAACCGGACCAGGGATTAGGGCGAGATCCGATGAAACAGTGAAGAACGTTGAAGATTTGATACTGTCAGATAGGTGAATATATCCGAAACAACGGTATTTCAAATGTTACATTAAGATTTAGCCACGAAAAAGGTGTCCGCGAATTGAATGCTCTGCTAACACTCCACAGCAAAAAAAAAATTTATGAAGGAAATTTCCAAAAACAATTTAAGCGATTTACAATCTGATCGGAATTTCCTTTTCTTGAATTGTCACTGGGATCCTCCCGCTAACGAAGCTTTAATGCAGGGAGTTCACAGAGATTCTCCACCACCAAAGAAGGCCAAAACATAGTCTTCTGCCAAAACTTTATGGTGGTCATTTATTCGGACGTTTTGCTGCTCGTCCTATGCTAAGAGAGACCACGATTATTTCCGTCTATGGAAGTCTATGGAAAATCAATCTAAAATTTGAAAAAAGTGTCCATATTCTTGAAGATAAAAAGATTTGCTAACAGACAGTTAGCGATAAAACGTCTTCGTGTAACGTTCCGCCCGGTGGCTTATACAGGGCGCGAACGCTCCAAAATTTATAAGCTGGGTAGTCTCTCGAGTTGTCCAGAATTCAATTATAAGTGCTTAGAAAAATAAATTTATTAACTCGTACTTAATTGTATATGTACAAAATATTGATAAACTAGATAAATAATAAATTCGAATCAATGATTAACAAATAAAATAGATGTCTCCGCCGCTGCTTTCCTTGATAGGCCCAATGGGTCGGTAGAACGACTGCGGACTGGCTCTGGTAGGTGAAGTGGCTTCTCGAGTGGACAAGATGTCTGCCGCTGTAGCCGGTACTAGTCAAATATAAACAAACCAATTAGCTTTAATTTGTTATTTCCAAGAATGTAATTTCCTTGCGAGAGGATTGACGGTATTCGGGATTATCGACAGTGAGTTTTTCTAGTGTAAGAATTTATACTTAATCAGTGGGAAAATTTCCCTTACTCAAAACAACGTGAACTTTGTTAAACACCAGTGACAATTTCTGTACCGAGATTCACCTGTGTCTCGTTAGATGCAAATAGCTCCAGAATAAATAATCTGTGTGTATTGAATTGCAAACTTTACGGTAATAAATCTTCAAACAGGAGATTTTAATTAAATCAGTTGTCCTGGAAGTTAAAACTCAAACTACGCGTTTTTACCAGTGCAGTTGTGGTATAGATAATTCAACCTTGCTTTGGGAAAATCTGACTCGGAAAATGCACTCTAATTAGTCGGCTAAAATTCTCCATCCTACTAACGAGAATGGGGCTAATTCCCCCACAAATTTGCACAAAATTACTCTGCGACAGAATTTGTAGATCGCTTTGAACTGCTCAAAATACTCCAAATCAATTCAAATCTTCTAGCCGGACTTACAAAAATTTGACGTCTTGGGAAATTTCTCCACAAATTACGACAAACCTTGTACAGGGTGTTGAACTAGTAACCAAAATTAGTTGTTAAAGTTAAGGTACAGCACCGATTCAGACACCGGTTCGCTTAGCAATAATAACCTTTATACAGAATGTTCTACTGATGTTAACCGATTCAAACACCGGCACAATACCAATAAAAATGTCTGTCACAGGGAAAACGAACTACTAGGCACTCAAATTAACAAGCAAAGCAAGTTAAATATTTATATCTACTAACTTTACTGTCAAAAATGTGCTGGAAATCCAACGATTTCGAACGGCGGTATAATTTAACAAATTACCACGACGGCTGTCTACGGTCGAACCACTCTGGCTCGCTCGGCTTCGGAATCTGTAACTGGAAACGGAAAATTATTAAATTTGTTAATATAACGGCAAAATTATTAATCCACTTTCTGGTAAGTTTACGGAATTAGTAAACGGATTTTACTAGACTGGTTAATTTCAGGATGGGATTTTCAACGCTAGGATCTTTTAAGAATAATCTTACAAGAAGGCTGAGGAATATTTTCTGACTTTTGATGAAATCAAGAACCAGGAAATAAAGTGATTTCAAATGGCCGCGCTGACGGTTTTATACTGGCCAATTTTCGATTTCCGTCCCGTCCGCGTCACGGCTGCGGCAGATGTTTGTTGTTAGAGCTGGTCTTATCTCAAAATGTTGAACTTTTGTGTAATTGGTAATTAAACACCAAATATTCACTTTTCACCATTTTGACCGACTGCTAAATGGACTACATAAAAAGTTGCCCTTGTAAATACCATTCTAATAAAAGAAAAAAGAATGCCTTGTTTGTAAGAAATTTTATTAATTACTCGATGGAAGTAATTAATTAAATAACAACACCAACAAAAGTTAGATTTACATTTACAATAGATGTTCAAAAATCCTCCTTTTCGTTTCTCTTTCAGTATAGCTGAATCCGGCTTCCTGTTTTTAAATAGTTTTTGCAAAGATCAGGCACTATTAATAAAAGTGCAGGTAATGACAATCGCTTGCAGCAATTTCTTTCATGTACTTGTTTGTTTTTGCAGTATTTTTCAGACACTACATAGAACATCTAATAGGCAAGGATTATTAAAGTGGGGCAACGTACAAAAGAATGTATAATTAATGCGTTAAAAAATTCACGCAGAAACCCAATTGCCACTACAATGTTTCCGTGCAGTTATTATGTTATAAAAAACTAAATGAACCCGTAGGATATGTGCTAAAATTTGTTATTCTTGTTCAAAAAATATATATAAATAATCGTATTCTTGATTTCTTCCGACGGTCTTGTAGCTACTGCAACCTATTGCACATTGTTTCATTCTGCTACCGTTCCTCTACCTGTTTAAATCCCTATTCTTGTATATTTCTCTGTTTGCTATTTTAATATATTCCTAAATTGTATTTGTATTTTACTTATGGCATGTTGTCTTCATTTTTTATATTCATTTTACATTCATGTTAAAGATTGAAATATCTGTTAACAGGGTTTTAACGTAAGTTTTCCGAATAATATGCGAAAAATAGCATTTAAATTGCTAGAAGAATAAAAATACATTGTGAGAGAAGAAATGTGATTTTAAAATAACTTCCTGAATACAATGCAAAACCATTACATACAAAATTTATAAGTTTGCAGGTGGTTGATGATGAATTTTAAGGGATAAAATATTATTACGTTTGTAGAAAGGGGGAATGTTGCTTTACTTGCACCCATAATAAACATGATCTCCTTTCATATGAAAAAAAATGTTACTATATTCATACATAAGTTGTTGTGACAACACAAAGGGCACACTTCAAACATAAACTTTAAAAGAACTCTTTATCTCATGGTTTATAATATAAATTTTTATAACTGCTGTATATCCTTTAAATTCTTGCGCTGGTTAACTGAAGAAGGCTAAGGATACAAGGTAGTAAACGTGAGCTTATAAAATATCGATGCAACAAAGAAATGAATTAAATGATATCGAATTATTCAAAGTTTTTCTTATAAAACGGTAAACAATTTCAACAATTAAATGACAAAGTTACATAGAATAAATAGTAAGGTCTAATTTAACAAAGGACTTATAAACGGACCAACTTTTTCATATAGAAGCACTTACTTATTTTCTTTCGATGTCGGTAAAATTCACTAGATAAAATTAGGATAGCACTCCACCACTTGTTTTTTTATCATATACCAATATACCAATAAACTCATAAATACCTTGCACCATTATATTTTATTTTTAAATTGTTAACCCCAAACTTGCTTCAATTGTTGTTGAATTAATGTTACGTATTTGATTTAATTTGTAAAAGTAAATTTGATTGCTATTCCAGTTGCAGTTCCAGAATATGATGCGAATATCTCCCAAATAATTAACAGGTATTAAACTTCTGTGCAACTTGTACATGATCCCCAACCTTGAAGTTTGTTGTCGTATTAAACGTCAAAAGCAGATACGAACAAAACGTGTCGAAACAAACAACTGAAGTCTACTGACTCTTTGATACTCCGCCCCAAATTCTTGTTTTTCGGCTAATTTACCGAGTTTTATTCATTTTTTACACATATAAGTAACAAATAACGCCGATTTGAAGCGTAACACCTAACAACATAGTTTTCTTCAAACGAAATGTAATAAATACTTAAAATTACAATTTGAGTTGACTCGCCAGACGACCGTCTGCTCACGTTGAGATTATCATGGCAAGTCTCCGTTGTATTTTTTTTCTTTGTTTTAAATTAAACTATGGCAACATCATAATATAAACAAAGATAAGCACATTTTACAGAAAACATGTGGCTTCCTCAACCAGTGTGAAAGCAGAATGAAATTAACACAAATTAACTAAATCTTAAATATTTAAATAACTTTACGAAAATATCATTTACATCAAAACTGAAATTATAGTCCATATTCCTTATTTAAAAAGGAATGTTTTGACACCTTACACGGCCGATCAATTATTGTTTTAACAAAATTCATATTCATTTTAAACATAAATTACATTAAATTAATAGTATTACAATTAATGCTTATTAAAATCATATTAGAATGTTCTTCACACCTATATCCAAATATTACTCAAAACAAAAAACCTACAAATGAAAGGTCCATTTTCCTCCAAAATTACATGTTAGTTGACAGTTGTCGAACATAATACACAAATCTCATATCTTATTGCTTTGATAAATTGATAAATACCTCTGATATCTTCATGCAATTATAACGACTACGACACAGAGAATTTAAAAGCTAGACACCAGATCAATCCAAACTAAATTAACGCAGGTGACAAACACTAATTGAACATCACCTAAATAAGTTAATTTTCTATTAGATTATCTAAATCAAGGTTCATATAACACAGCAATATATTTATTGGAATTTCTAGAATTTTCCGAGGACATCGGGAAGCGGCTATGAAATTTCAAATAGAAGCATAGGTCATGTTAGGTATCGTTAGATTTTAAAAACAATTCTTTTTATTTGAATAGTTGAGATAACTCCTGCGGTCGAGGAAAGGATTAAAAAAAAGGAACTAAACAGAAATTTAATTTTTTTGTTTCCATAGTTAAAGATGTTCAAAATGTCTATTCCTTTCATTTCAATAGTTCCGTACTGTTTTTCGTGGGACTTCTTCGGTGGAGAGGAAACGGCAAGTCACTTAAATTCCTTGTAGACGAGATTCTGCAATGATCCCCACAAAAAAAGTCTAACGGCATTAGATCGGGGGAGCGCTAGGGCCATGCTGCAGGACCTTCCCTACCATTCCAAATTTTGGGGTAAGCAGTTGTTCTACCGAACGTCGAGCACCAACCAAAAAATGCACTGGGCACCCGTCCTATTGCAGACACATGGGGGCTCTCATTGCCAGTGGAGTATCTTCCAATAGCTCACAAACACATTTTCAAGAAAGTCAGCGTACATGATTCCACTTAAAGTTTCTTCGATGGAGTAACGTCCAATTATTCGATCTCACAAGAGACCCCACCAAACGTTGAAGCTCCACTTGTTTTGGCGGACCACTTGCTCCGACCACCGTGGATTTTCTTGACTCAAATAGTACGCGTGATGGATAATCACTTCACGTTAATTTTATTCGATAATTGAATGTTAACGAACATTCTCGCAAATTACCTGCTTATACCTAACAGTCAACGATTGTTCTTCAATGCTAAACGATAACCACACTTCATTGCTATAGTACCATCATAAATTCCCGAGCACCACGTGACTACGAAAACGTGTAGGCAAACCGCTGGACAGCAGTTACAAAATGCTTGCGCGCGCAGTGACGTCATACGTGTTAAATAGGAAACATATTTTCATTAAAAAAATCATTTTTCCACTCGCCCACTTCTGGCCTTTTTAAATTTGCGCCCTTAGTAATTGTCCTGAATATACTAAATCGTTTCGTCTATCCAAAATGTCTTTAAGCCAGTAAGAAATCTAGAAGCCGTACAGTATATATTTTTTATTATTTTCTTTGCTGTTCTTGTTTACAATTTTACTACAGCTACTGTCAGTTTATCCAAAATTTAGTTATATTTTCTTCTCTAAATTTTAATAAAGAAATTATAAGTAACACTTCCCGGGAACATTTTACAACAATACAAAGCCCAATTTTCCTGTGAATTCAGCTCTGTTATAGCAAGCAAACATGAGTGAAATTGAAACGTTTTAAAAAACGCATCATAAATTCTACTATGTAGCTGATTGCTAGGGCAACAGTCTTTATCTATCGTTCTATTATAGCGTGATGCGGATTCCTAGGGCCTAGACATAGTTTCAACAACAATATCAACTCAACTCATCAGCTATTATCGATTACTGTGAGCACTGATATTTTATGTAAGTTTAGTATTTCCTTTTGTTACTGTTGATATGTAGTACATACATTATTATACTGTACGTATGAAAAAAAATTAAAGTAACTTTATGTGGACAGTACCACCTCAAATAGGTATATATTTTGAATTATCATAGATTTTTTTTTAAGACCCATGGAGTTGCCAAAGGCCAAATGCAACTCCATAGTTCTCATCCCACCTAGCTTCTCCGGCTTAGCACATTTCGTGCTATTCAAAGGTTTAACATGCCTCACCCTTGAATAATCCCCATGCCCCAGACAACATAAACACCCTGGGAAAGTGGGATTCGAACCTGTGCGACTTTGGCTGAATAACTCCGAAACCAAGCGCTGCGGCCACTACTCTACCGCGGTCCTCGGATCAAAGCTTTAAAATGTAATTCCCTTATATCTTCACTTTGGGTCCCCAAATTAAATTGTAATATTTATTCGGGTGTTGTTTAGCTCGATCTTCAGCTCCCTGCAAAATGTATACTACATTTTTAAAAGACTCTGTAGTAGAAAAGCTGTTTCTAAAAATACTGGGTCTGCAGTGCAATTTATAGAAGCATTTCGAGGCTTATAGAATTCATAAACTACTGGTTTAAATGTTAAAAACCTTACATTTATGCTCATGAAATAAAACATTTGAAATTATATAATTAAAAAACTCAGGAATAACAACATTATAACTGAAAACTTAATTAAATATTATATTTGACTTAAAAATTTTTACGGAGCAAACGTATATCCTCCGCAATATTACGGATCCACCGAAAGATGACATCTATGACTCAATTCAATAACATTTTATTTTTATCAGTATTTAAATGATTAATTTGACCTTGAATTAGAAATGACTGCTAGTTTGTTGTGACTAGTAAGTGCATTTCAGATGTGTATTTTTCAAATAAATAACATTTTAAAAATTATAGCTTATCTGTGATAAATAATTCATGAAGGTGTGATAATTATGCATATTTCATGCAGTACGTCTACGTGTTATACTCGTTATATTATTCTGTGGGAGAGTGACTGAACTCTACGTGTGATACAATTTGTCAAGGTGACAACGCTTCTGTTCGAAATCTCCCCGTATTTATAATATTGTCAACGGGAATTATTTATTAGACTGTTTTACATACTTTCTGTATAAATATATACTCGAGTTTGCTCCTACAGCGCTATTACTATAAACTTCCTGCGAAATTCTCGTTTTATGCCTCTAAATTGTGGCTTAAATAAGAAACTAAAAAGTATTTTTTGTAAACAAAAAAGGAAAAAGACATTTCAACGTTTATTATCGGTGGCAATTGGATATACCTCTTTATTTGAGAAAAATTCAAGTTAGTAGAAGTTACAAACGTTGCACAGTTCGGTTTCGGTATTCCGGTTTGCGGTGAAATCTGTTTAAAGGTAGTAATCTCGCTGTGATTCGAGTGAATGATTATCAACACAAGCTACCAACTGAAATATTTAGGGAAATATTTGTGGCATGTTGTGGCAATGCCTGTATGAAGATGTCTCTATATAAATACACACACCTCTACTCGACGCTGCTGGAGATCTGCATATATTTTACCATAACTTATGCCTCTCACAATGAAAAATTTAAAGAAAATTAACGTAAAATAGCGGCGCCCATAAATTATCATACTTTACCACCTTATGCATCCTCACTTAACCATCCTTTTGTTAATTCTTCGAGCCATGATTCCATGAAAGCTTGAAATTGCGCACTTTTTCTGCAGAAAAATTGCTAAAGCGCGACAAATGCTGTATGCCGTTTCGTGCAAATCGGAGAGCCCCGCGGCCGGGTGTGTGACCCGCCACTGACCTCTGACCTCTGCAGCCGCCTTAGAAACAATACCGCACTGAAAAAGAACATTCAGCTCGCATTGACAAATTGGCGAATAAAGTCGCGATAATTAATGGTGGAACTCGAGCAGGATTTTACATTTTACGAACATTCCCGTAATGATTATTGGCTGCGAGAAGACTTTGAAAAACGGTTACCATCGTCATAAGCACGCGTTCCCACGGCTTGAACTCCTACATACCCTAAAGGAGTCTGCCAGACACGCGCTGGTACCCATGGGTTTCTCATGGTACGTCCGCCTGTCCGTCTCTTTTGGAAGCTTTCCGAATGGACTCTTGATCGCGGACGGAGACACAAAGTTACAACAGTCTTCGCTAATGTTCACTCTCTATAACGTCCATACATTTACATAGACCTGTAGATAGTTTATAGATAGGTATAATTTCTCGGCAAAGTATGTATATTCTCCCGTTTGCTCAGTACAAGGTGTAAATGTTAGAATCATGCAGATTACAAGATATAGCAGCGTAATATTTTCGGTGCGATTTAGTATTTCGCTAACGAAATTGAGCGTGCGTTTTATGGGTCGGTGTAATTGCCATTTTCCTCGAGGGATTTAAATCGTAAATCTATTGTATTCCTGTTCATGATTAGCTTGCACACCTTATAACCACATTTTAAAACCAATCCTCTGCGTTCCTTTGTTCATCTTTGTCTTTCTTTAATTAAGTCTTCGCCATGAGGTTGAAGTAATTAGTGCTAATTCTACATAATTAGATATCATCAAAAAATCTTTTTAACTACAATTTAACAAGATTACGTATTCAGAATTACTTAGAATTATTCAAAACTAAGTAAAATTTCCAAGTAGATATAATTTTCCAAACAAGCGACATGTTTACAAACTGATGCGATAAGATAACTGGATTTACTTCACATCAGTTCGTTGAAAAAGCGATTATTTCAGAAGTAAATAGAAAATCAGCTTAAAATTTGAAGATAAGAAGTTTTCCAAATTCTTTGAAAATAATTTAACACGTACTTCCAAGGAAATCCCGCCAAGCAACAATAAACAATAGGTATACAATTCCTCAACATTAATATGTTTTTCAAGATTTGCAAATGATATCTTTATCAGACACCAGAACATACCAATTATTAAATCACAACCATTTAACAACAATTGAATCATAATGAGCAACTTGCTAATCCTAGCCTACATAATTGCCGGATTTAATCCTAGCCAATTTATGCATTACATACAGCAACCTATTAATGTTTGTCGACAACAACAAAAATTGCCATATTTTAAATTACTAAGTTAGTGCATTTATACTGAATAAGTCACCAGAGTTCCTCAAAGTTAAATAGTTCAAATCAATCAAATAATTGCTGCTCAAAGCATACACATAACCTCATATTATTACAGAAAAAAAAGGATATTTCTTCGCCCGTAGACGCTATATGATTTTTTAACTCTTGCTGCTTATTTTGTTTAATTCTGGTTATTTGTAGCTAACCTATATCAAATATACAGTATATGCCAATGCTATTTCAATGTTCCATATTAAAATCAGTTCAATAAAAATAACATTTTTGAAGGTCTGTAATTTTCTTATTGCTAGAGAACTGATTTTATGCAAACTGCATATAATGTAATTTTTGCATATCTTGCGAAACAATCGATAATGTGGACGATTCACGGTGTTTAGAGTTAATTAACACTAATTAATTAATGCATATTTTGCATATTTAGGCAAAGTTTGCATATTTATGCATCCATTTTATATTTTTGCATAAATATTATATTTTTATTTTTTTCCGATTGGTTTCCAATTTTATGTAACAGTGGTTTTTTTATAACATCATAGCTTGTTTTGCATTTTGTATGAGTAAGGTCGCAGATAGTTTATTCTAAACATAATTAATTTTCTCAGAAGTTGGGTAAACACTAGGTTCTGCAGTAAGTCCTTGTTTATTGTAGATAGATCTTGTATATTGTAATATTTCTTTGAACGTTTAAATCCCTTTTAACAGTTCATTCTTTCTAAAGTACTTGTGCTTGCTATTAGTAATTTGCTGCTATTGTAGTTTAAGGCTTTGGCTAGCATGTTTCAACTATTATATGATGCATTTCTGGTGAAGTTCATTGTATTTGAAAATCTAGTCTTTCAATTGAAAATAAATTACTGATATATAAAACCGTTATTAAACCTATATGGACATATGGAGTCGAACTGTGGGGCTGTTCCAGTTCATCAAATGTTGATATAGTGCAGAGATTCCAATCTAAAAGTTTGCGTGCCATAGTAGATGCTCCGTGGTATTTGACAAATCAAACACTACATCAAAATCTGAAACTACCGTTTATCAGAGAGGTCATCACCAATTATGCTAAAAACCATATGCGTAAGCTTCAAACTCATCCAAATACGATTGTCCAAGCGCTAGTGGATAATACCTGCCAAACACTAAGTACTACAAAGGCTATGGCCTACAGATATAGCAGACTAGCTTGCTTAGTCATATAATACTGTCAATGCCATAAATATGTTTACTATTGTAAGATAACACCACTAGGTGTTATTCTTTCCATGTCATGTACATAGCCATCATATTAGCTTATAGAATATCTGCATATATGTATGTATTATAATATTCTGATTGCTAATAAATGAGAGGAAAAAAAAATTGTATTTGTATAAATCTTTACCTTTAATATTTAAAATGTAGTTGTCAGAGTAGCTTGAAATATTCATACTTTTAAGACATTCCATTCAAAATACCCTACCACATGTAAGCCCTTGTTATGAATATTTAAAGTCGATTTTGAACATATGCTATTGCATATGCAAGTGCATATTTTCAGAATTTTCAGCATATATTTAAAAAATAGTATGCATATATATGCGCATATTTCCGCAATAATCGACTGCATATATTCCGTTCTCTACTTATTGCTTTTACCTTAAACAAACGTCTCACTCTAACAAAGCCTATAATAATCTTCATCTACTATGGCCAAAATATACAGAGTGTTGCAGTTTAAAAAAATAAGTTTTTAAAGTTTCACAAAAGTTAATATATACACTATATGTACAACAAAACAAATAGCAATCTTGCCGTGCATGTGTGGAACAAGCATCCGAAATATACAAGTTTTTAGTAATCAACGCCCTGTGGCGGGAGAACGGTTGAAAATAGTTGCACATAATTTGATCAGTACTGAAGTGACTTCTAAAAATGCCATAACATATTGAATGTTCCATTAAAAAAAACATATGTTGAATGCAACACTCTGTATTTGAACACCCTGTACAAACAAAATAATTTTAAAATATGCACAAAGGGTGTACCTATTGTCTATGGGAAACACAATTATGCTGTCTCCCGTCCACGGGCCGATAGGACAGCCTGTGTAGCTATCCTAACCTATTTCTTTTATACAGGGTGTTAATGAATACGTGTTACAAATTTATAAGGTATGCAGGGACCGCGCTGTTTTCGAGTTAAAGCTAAATTCAAGAGTAATGTACATAATAATTTTATTTATTTCTCAAACACTTCAATAATTGCGGAAAATGGCGACCACCAACTTCGTTGCAAGTATTGCATATCCAAAGTATATTTTGGGATACTCTTTTAACAATGGCGTTGCTTGGAGTTCTTGTGCTGCAGCCAAAATACGTGCTAGCAAATTTTCTTCAAACTCGACAAATTCTCATAAACCAAAATCCTCATATGGCCCCATAAAAGAAAACTAGGGGAGTTAGGTCCGGGGAACGTGGTGGCCACGCCACTGGCCTCCCTCGACTAATCCATCACCGTTACCAAATATTTGTTTGATGCCAACAATCCTGGGAATACTTCGTAGAAGAAGCTCAAGTAAATGGAACCGGTGAGACGATGTGGAAAAGGATACGGCTCAACTAAACAACATTCAGGTAGATGTCAACTGTTACTGGCAGCTCGAAAACGGTTCCGTTTCCGGATATGAGTTTTTTATTATAAGTTGGTGTATTTTGAATCCCCCACATACCATATAAATTTGTTAGACGTATTCATTAACACCCTGTATAGTTGTAAAAATTGCACTGTTCCCCGATTGAATAGTTAATAAATAAACAGAAAAAACGTAATAGCTCTCTTAAGAAATACTTTTGAAATTACCAGTAACAGTGGTACATCCACATCTTCTCTTTTTTGGCATGTTAATATTCTCTTTAAATAATTTTGTTAGATACTATATTTTTAAATTGGTTTAAGTTACTTAAAAGTTACTATGTAAAGCACACACATAACTTCAAAATTATAGAAATTACGAAAGAATATTTGCTGGTGCCCCTGTTTGATTTTTTAATAATGGCTACATCTCTTTCTTTAATTTGAGTTATTGTAAAGTACACGATACCTAAAACATAACTATAGCTCTACCTGCTTATTTTATACTTTCATATTCGTTAACATTGCACTGTTGCCAGTTTGAATAATCAAGAAATTATATCAGTGCTTCTAAAACATGCGTTTGAAATTCACTAAATCATCTAACGTATTTTATAGAAAAAAGGTTAATAATTGTGTATTCCGTAAACGTTATCTTTAATTTTCAGGAAGTCAGCGCAAATATATGTGACAACGCTATCCTAACATCGGTGACGTATTTCCTGTTTACACAAACTTGTAAACTCTTTTTGAATATCAATCGAATAATCAGCTAATCAAATTTTGTAATCTTTTTAATATAACAGTAACAACTAAATTTGTTATTAAAAAATGTAATTGCAATGTATTAACCCTTTCAGGACGGAGGGGAAAATGTATTGTATATACTGTCCAGCCAGCGTCTGGAAAGTATTGTGCGTCGTACATGTACGTCAGTTGGCTGAGAATGATACCACTGGGACGTACTAGTACGTCAGAATACCGTATACGCCATCTAAGGCTTTCATACAAATTCGACAACAGACTGTGAAAGAAAACAATTATCACTTCCGATATCCAGTTACGAATTTATCTAATAATATTAAAAGTGCGTTACCCGGCCATTACAAGCACTTGCATCAAAACGTACATGTACGTCAACTATGATAAACGGGTTGGACATTCAATATTTTTTAGAGACAGAAATGCCACATTAATGAATTATAAATAAACGGCGTTTAAGAAATATTATATTACATCTACAAAATTTTTCAAATTTCTTGCAATTACTGTAATGCGATAATAAATAATATTCAGGCAGATTAATGTGACCAAGCAAGTTTTGCAAGATATAACTACTGGTACAAACATTGCTCGTACTGTACTTATACTTGCAAATGTATTTCAGTATTTACTTAATTATTTATTATTACGCTTAAGGATATTATGTATTAGGCTAATAGGATAATCAAACTGGAACCCCAAATTAATTTACTACAAATTATATAAACATGAACGTCGATAACTATAAAAATTATAGATTTGATTTAAAATTCTTAGTTTTATTCCACTACAGTAATATTATCAGTTACTTCTGCGCGTTGTACAGTGCGATCGAAAACGACTGAACATGCCGCTTCATACTGATTGTTGTTATCCTCTTATTATTATCGTCGGTTAAAGCGAGTGCATGAGAGGGCCGAAATAAGGGAATTTCACTTCTTAGAAGGAAATATAACAGTAAACCGTCTACTACCTGGTTTGAAAACATTTCCTACAGCCTGGCTCATTCCCTATTCGCAAAGCGAAAAAAATGTTGTATGCAGAATAGTAAAGTAGCGTGAAATAGCCGGATTTTCTCGAAAGGGCGCCATTAACTGCATTCCCTGATGATGCACTCTCGTTAGCCGACAACAATGCTTAACGTGTCCTTGAGTAATTTCAGTGACGTGCAGTGAAATTTCAAATAAGTGGAACAATTTAAAAATTAGTGGCCTGCTTGCAAATAAGAATGTGCGTAATAGCAAAAGTAATTACTTTGTTGGCGGCCTCGGTGGTCTAGTGGTTATCGCATTTGCCTTTAGATCCGAGGGATCGAACTTGGCTGAGATCGGCGAGATTTTTCTAGTGAAAAATCTGAAAGTAGGCCTTCTGTTGGATAAGAAGTAAAGCCGTAGGTCCCGTGCCACTGCGATGTGTGACACGTTAAAAATCACTACTGGTGTTGGAATTACCCCAGATAGGCAAAATTCTTAGTTAGAGTGTACAACAAGCCAATGACGGCGGCAGTGCTCAGAGATGCTTGGAAAACCGCGTCCTAGATCTCGCTCTTTCAAATCATCAACATCAATTGTTGTAAATTATTTTCTATATTGTGCGAAAATTTTTGTACTTATTACAGAAGTTAACCTATGCGTAAAAAACCAGTCTAATAAGACAATTTAATTACAGTTTAAATAAAAAAAACACATTTCCTCAATATTTACTTATAATAATAACATTGCTTACACAGGTAAAATAAAAAAAAACATTATGTAAAACTTTGTTTTAAAATGTTTGCCCGAAATACGCATCATCAATATCTAAAGAAATATAAATACTGCGCTTCATACTTACTAAAATGGCTGCCAACTGTCTCGGTGTGATTTCATTTACCGCGTTCACTATGGCTTCCTGTAACTCCTGTATTGTGTGCAAACGATTAACGTATAAACGCTCTTGCGACGGCCAAGCATAAAACAGTTAAGAGGGTCGACTCCACTCGAAATTTCCTATAAAACAGCTTTACTTCAAATCGGTGTTATTACTAATTGCAAAACGATTTTCGAACCGAAAAAAATTGAGCGCATTCTAGAAAGATTGCTTTAGGTCCGTACTTTGCAAATTTTTGTATAAAATTAATCAATCGACCAAAAAAAATTACAAACTATCTACATTTTTGAAAAAATAGGGTTACTTCGAATTTTTTTTGACAAAATCGAGACATATTAATAAAATGTTGCAATTACATTTATAGAGTAGAAATACATCTTTTAGCTACGATTTTTATTTAATAATTTACAGTTTCCAAGTTAATTAATAACCGATTCAAAATTTACAATTTTTATAGTTTTGCCAGAACGTTTACCAGTCCTACCAAGCCAGGTAAACGTTGGAGTCGATCCTCTTAAGAGGGGTTAAGTCGGGCTGTCGCGAAGGCTAACAATCTCTGTTTATTATTCTGTCACTAAATAACTCAACATTGTACCTGCTGTGTGAGCTGTTGCACCATCTTGCTGGAAGAACATATAATTCAAACTTTGTTTGAGTTGAATTAGCACTACCTAAACCAGCAATCTGTCAAGCATATATACAGGCTTCTCTGATTATAATATCGACAATAAAAATGTGGTTATCCCAAATATTCTGTGATTTGTATTTTAGGTTGCATATTTTTGAAATAAGAGGACCATATTATCCCTTAAATCAACCTATATATAGGCAGTCCCATCTGATATTACATACATATTTAGTTTTAAAATACAAATTCATTTGATTATTAAATTGTGCCATATATGTATTTCTTTCTACTAATTGATGGAATAAGTGGTACGACAACAAAAAATAAAAAATAAAATACTTGCCCCAATGAGGATTCGAACTTGAAACAGTTTACAAGACCAATAATTAATCTGGAATTAAAAGAGCACATCCTGAATTTATAAATACTTATTTTTATTTGTGCTTAATGTTTTAGGTAAAACTTATACAATTTTTAACGACACTACACTAATGCTATAACACGGTTTGTATTCTCAACCATGGGAACATAAAATCTGGAAAACTACTTTACGAGTAATTTTCCGGAAAATATTTACTTTGTTCCGTAAATAAAATACATCTAACACACTATGCCCCTTATATCCGTAGTTAAGAATTATAGATGATTTTTCAAGCTCTCGGTATATTGCAAACACTAGAAGAGACTATCGAATCGATACAAAATGAAATTTTGAATTAATATTAATTGAGGACCATTGTGTCATTCTCTATTAATTTTATACTAAATGAATTTTTATATATTCTATAAATATTTCGAAATTATTCGGTATATCCAAAACTGTAAGTTCCTGTAGGTAATTTAGAGCTATAGGTATTAAAAGAAAAATGATTTTAAGTGTTGACCACCCTGAAACGAAGTTCCATTCTTTGATTGCGTGTAATAATTTCGCTATTTTTCTTCATTCCAGCCAACAATTTATTGTTTATAGAACATAATTTCTGTATGTGTGTGAGTAAGACAAATAATGCCTTCTATGGTTTAAACAACAGAAGTGAATGTTGAAAAAAACGTGTGTCAGAGCTCCCCCTGCTTGAGGCAATATTGAACAACCGCAGTTAATGTGCCGTAACACCACGCAGGTTGAATTATTATTCAATGCAGTGCCAGCATTAAAGTAAGCACTAAAACCTGCACGAGCTGGCATTGGGAAACCAAAATTAGTATTTTTTATATATTATACGTTATACAGGGTGATTACCTTATCTTGTAACAGGTAGGTAGGCTACACACATTGCAGCTGTTTGTATTCTATAGGTATCTTAGTAAACTTTACATTGTTTAAATAAATAAAAATCAAAGTAGTTACCTTAAATGTACTAAGAAACTACAATGAAAGTACTTACTAACAACGAAAATGCAGTTTTGTAATAGGTACATTTAGAATAATTATTTCTTATAATTTAAACAGAACAAACACAGAGAAAACCAAGATCGCATAAAAATATGTTGACATAACAATAAAAACAACGAGAAAAATAAATTAAATAAAAACAGAAAGAAAAACATAAAATACTTACTTACTTTACTTATCTTCAACCTCTTCCACCATGGGTGTGATCTTTCTCCATTCTTTCCTATTTTTCACCTTGTATATTGCCTGGGTTCAGCTTTGTATTTTTTTCTTTAATATCTCCGCTATTTCGGTATTCCACTTTATCATCGGCCTGCCCCTTTTCCTCTTTCTCACCTGTCTATGTTTTCCATATCACTTTCATATGCCGATATTTTATTTTTGAGATAGTTTGTTAGTACCCACAATTCACTTCCATACATCAATGTCGGTACCAGTACTGCTTCATATATTCTGATTTTTGTCTCCTAGAATATTTCCCTCTTGTTACAAAACTGGTCTACCTATTTGTCTTTTTGTGTATCTACTACATTTATGTTCTAAAAATTCCCCGTAGTTTATCTAAATCCATATCTTCTAGCAGGCCCTAGTCTAAGTTAGTTTTTCCGATATTCTCCTTTGATAGTTTTTCTTTGTTGTTTCCTCTTGCAATTTAAATGTCCTAATATTTCTGTATTTGATCTTCTTTCCTCCAGCTTCCGCTTTTTGTTTTCCACACAAACGCAAACACAAATTAATGACGTAATAAATGTTCAAACTGCCGTTCACCTTCCTGTTCTCATAAGTCAATCCGCGGCAGAAGAGAATTTCTAACATGAGTTAGCATGTGGGTAGGTGAGTGTCTACGGGAGTTTCGTAGGCGTCGTTCTTTACTTTACGCCATAAAAGGAAATCTAAAGGAGTCAAGTCGGGGCTACGTGGAGGCCAAGGATGCCTTGCACCTTTTACGATTAATCTGTCATGGAAAGTTACATCTTGGTATTTCTTACAATTCTACGGAAGTAGGCAGATGGTCCGTCATTTTGGAAGCTAAGGTAAGTCATTTTCTAGAAGATGGAAACACGTTTCCCTATTTAAACTGCCATCAGAGAAGTAGGGACCAACGATAAAGTTGTCAACGATACTACACCACACATTTACAGTAACAAGCTAAACATTGCTTCGTCAGAAATAAAATATTTCTTAAAAACAGTGGATCGGTAGTAACTACGTTTACTAAGACTTGGCAGAAATTCACTTGACGTGGTAAGGATGAAATTGTTTTACTGTTAAAATGTTAAATGCTGAACTTTGGCTAAAACTTACAGTTCTTGCAACTACTCGTTGGCTTATGTGGGGATTACCAGTTACTTGTTCGATGACTTCAGCTTCTACAATTGTGACATGTCGTTGTCTCACCTAAACTATTAGTATTGCCGCAAATATCTTTCCAAACGTCATTACGACAAGAACCTATACAAATCAATAACTTTGTACAGAATTTTGTTAAATTTTGACAAAACTGTAGTTGACATTTGCCTGTCCAAAGGACTCTTAATGTAAAAAATATTTTTTATGGCTAAAAACAAAAGTTTACTATGCATTTCAAGCCCATGTGAGCAGTGTAGCTTACCTACTTGTTACAAGATAAAATGATCACTTTTTTTTATTTTCCACTTCTAACTGGAGCCTGCAAGATGCCTACTGCAAAAACTACTTTGCAAACTTTTAAATTTCGTACAGGCACACCTAATTAGATTTCCGTGATGTACGCCACTGAAAATTGTCAGTTGTCAGAAATTCTAGTTATGTGAAAACAACTGTGTGTATATTTGGAGATAACTGACTATAGTTTTCTACTAAAAATATACCCTCAATATATCCCAATAAGCTACTTACGTAAAGTTGAGTTACTGCAATGGTTTTTATTCTAAAACACATGATGTGTATTTCTGCACGCATAAATTAGAATGTGGGCGTGCTACCGTCGTACAAATTTCTTGAACTTTTTCCTACTTGAAAGAAGCTAGCATGAGATTAAATCTAATAATATATTTAAAACTACGGTTTGCCCTAAAACGTCTGCATAATCTACATCTACATATATCTAATATGCAAAAAACAAATATGCCTGAATACAAAAAAATAGGCTCTCTTCTGAATAAACATACTGTATTTTGTATTTGCAACTAAACCAAAACATTATACCTCTATTAAAAACGAAGAACAATCTTTTAAACGATTTTCAAACACCTTGTATAATGTACTTAAAATATGGTAATTTGCTGTCTGATGAAGTTTGAAGAATTAAATAGAGTTTATGCATTTGATCTAGTTTGTACTGTAAACTGCCCTGAGAAACAACTCACCGAACATAAAATAACTGTCATGTAATTATTGCATTGCTATGTAATTACTAATTACAATCTATTCCTCAATCTTATGTACTAAATGGCATGCCAGTGGGCGTATATTGCATTGTAAGACCACGAAACTGATTGTAATGATAATGATTTTACATGTTGGACATACAATTTGGTGTAATAAATATAAAATAATCGAAAAATGTATATAAAATATGCTACATCATAGAATTAGTCATAGAAAATGATCACTTTCCTTGCCGGAAAGAAGTTTAAGACGGACGAAGAAGTAATGACTGCAATGGAGCAATATTTTGACAGCCTTGAAGAAGATCACTACAAAACAGGCATAATGGCACTTCAGCGTCGCTGGTCCAAGTGTGTTGATGTACGAGGAGAATATGTTAAACAAAAAAAATTAATGCTCTAACTCATGTCTTCCATTTCGAGTCTCACGTCCCGTCAAATCATCCTCGTATGTATATACTGCTATGTTTTGTTAAAATTATTAAACAGATTATCAAATTCAAGATTTTCTTAAAAAGCAAAATTTAACATAAATACACATATAAAATTGCATAAGACATATCAGGGTTCATTTTATATTAACAACGTGGCTTACCCAACATAATAGCTTACATACAATTAAGGATTAAATTATTTAAATACATGCGTAATAATTTCTCATCGGCAAAGGTTCTAACATGTACTAGACCGCAAAATAGTTCAAATATCTTCTAAGTAGATATCCGCAGGAATTTGACCTTGACATGCTTCAGTCATCTGTGATCCGCTATGTGAGAATACAACGACGGTAAAATTGATCAACAGTTAAATGTCGAAATATAAGTTAAAAACCATGATGAAATCGAAGCCATGACACTCCAAATGGGTCAAGAACTTTTTAATTCAAAACAGGTAAGAAAGAAATTCACTTAATTGTATAATTCAGGAACCACAATTAAACTTAATTAAAAATTAACTTTTTAGGAATATCGTAGATAAATTAAACATAATCTTCAACTTGGAAAACACCAGGTAAGATTTATTAAATCAAAATAACTTTAACGCAAGTTTAAACTTGAACGAAAACTAAAGTTTGTTTACAAATACAAATTATAACACTTAACCTCACATTTTGATTATTAAAATAAATATAACACCGCCCCTCAACATTCAAAAATCGACAAAATTGACTTAAATTTAACACTAAGAGTGACAAAACAATACGACCTCTCCGTTCGATAACTTTTGCAGCACTCAATTCTTTAAAAGCAGAAATTCGTACCTCAAATTTGAAAATGCACCAATCAAAACCTTGGAAATAAATTCCCTTCCAAAAATTCCTTATCAACTAAATCAAAAACGACTCTTACAGCTGAAATAACTGATTATTTCTAAAAATTAAATTCATAAAAGCATCTATGAAAAATTAGCACCACTTTGATACCAAATTCACCCTTTAAATTGTTATTTACATAAATAAATGCACATAGAAACCTTCCTCTCATAGAACCTAAACTATTAACATGAATTATAAATCTTAGTTCCTTATATTAATAATGACATATGTAAATTCACAACGTTCAAATGACAATATTTAAATTATTCTCTTTTCAGAGCCCCAACATTACTTTGGACACGTCAATCCAGCATCAAGATGAAAAGCCGAAACCACATAACTGTTCACTCACGAATTTCACTTAAAAATACCATTTTAATACAACACAGTATAAATCGTAGAAACCATGAAAGCTCGGAATATACCTTTTTATGTTTTGAGATTTAAATTTATAAATTAGGATAACAATTACCTCCAACGGAGCATGATTTAGTTTACAATAAGCTAATTAATCTTAATTTTAATCATAATCTAGATTATTAACAGTGAAAACAGTATCCTTTCACCATGATGGAAACATAACGTAGGCAAAATAGATTATTTAGGGAAAATAACACATCAATATATATATATTTAATTTTTTATCTTTGCCGTCTATTCTCAAATTATAATCTCCCACTCTTAAAATTTATTCTGTATGTTTTTCGAGATTCCATCTATGTATGTAGTTGCGTTTTTATGGTTAGCAATTAATCGTTGTTGCACAAGATACAGTTATCTCCAGCTTGCCATGTTAAGGAGACGCCAACTTTAAACAATATTACATTATTACAATAGTACATTTAAATAATGTAGTTAGTTAAAATAATATCCCAGTCCTAATTGCGTGAGTAGTAGAAGTAAGTAGTGCCCTGTTACACTATTATGTTAGATAAACAGTTTATTGCATCTAATTTCGTTTGTGTCTAAAATACATTATAAATATGCTATGCGATCGAAAAAATATTTAATCGCTATGGCATTTGAATTTAAACCAATACGTATACCTCTGATTAAGTAAATTCACAATTACAGTATTATGAATACTTCGTGTGGTTGATTGTGATTTTTCAAATTATTAATTAATGAAAGACGTGTAATTTCTTAGCACAGGTGACAGGGATTAAGTGCTTTTATAGCACCTTACTTAAAATGCATTCTCAGATTACTATATGTTATAAAATTAGATACATTTATATATATACATATTTCTACTTTTTTCATCTTTATCGTCCGTTCTCTAATTATAACATAACTTACAATTATCTCCTGCTCCCAAAGTTTATTGAATATATATTTTTTGAGATTTTATTCTTGTATTTGATTGCGTTGTTATTGTTAGCAATTAATTGTTGTTGCACAAGATACAGTTATCCCCAGCTTGCCACTTTACCCAGATACCATCTCTAAACAATACTATCACTGCTTTAAAAACGTGTTAATGATTTTTTCTAAATTTATTTAAATAATGTAGTCAGTAAAAGTAACATCCTAGTTCTGATTTGGCAGAGTTATATAGTACTCTGTTATATATTTAATTTATATTGCATCTAATTTAATTTTTGTACTAAAACAAAACAAGTATGTGTTATCATTATCCATATTGAATTTTGGAGGTAGCAAATTTTCAAACGTCAAACAAATTTAGACGGTGCTATCACAAGAAAAAAACTTAAACGCTATCGCTTTTGAAATAAAATGAGTACATATACCTAAATTCACGAATACAGCATCAGAACAACATCGTGTTGTTTTTTCTTGCTTTACAAATTATGAATTAATAAAAGTAAATTTAATAACATAGGTGGCACCTATTTTTATAGTTGGCAATTAATCGGTTTGTACAAAAATCAATTATACCCACCTTGCCAGTTTAAATTCCAACTTTAAACAATATTACCACTGTTATATATGAGTATTATTAATTTCTTCTGGTGTCATTTATAAAATTTCAGTAGCGCTTTAACTTTTAGACACAATTTACAAGTTTTTGTGTTTCATTAAATGATTTTTTGAATACAGTCCCAACCAATTGCCTATACATGGTGTTTTATCCACATAAACTTAAACTGTTTCTAAAGTTTATCTGCGGTTCACATTGTTAACCTTAACATTGCACATAAAACATAATTCGACCCTTTTTCTTAGGCAGATTACCCCAATTTTAACGTCCATCGGTAAGAAATAATCGCTATCCTAATAAAAAGCAGTTTCTTTGGTCACAAGCGGGCACCTGTTGTAGTAAAACACCGGGCAGCGATGCTTCGCTCGCGGGTAACAATCTCCAAGGTCCCCGCACATCTGCAACAGGCATCTCAGCGTTTCCTGAAATATGCTCGCCTGCAGGACATTCCTGCATGTCCTCCCAGGATAAAGAAGCGAAAAGAACCACCGGTTCCTAAGCTCCCCGCTCTTTCCGTGGATATCTTCCAGCAAATTTAATCCAGAAAATCATCTCAAAAGCAATGTTTGATTTTCCGGAACGGAGAGAATCCGGGCGAAAGAGAAACAGGTACACCTCTGTGTCGGCTCGAGGTCTATACTTATGTATGTCTCCAGAGGCGTTCCTTGTAGGGGTTCGAGGAGGCGGCGTCCGCTGGCAAAGCTCGCGGCGCCCTGTATCGCACGTACCCGATAATTTGACTGTTTATGTAGGTGGGGTATGCCGAGATTAAAATCATTTTCGGATTTTTCCCAGACCTAAACGTGTAATTGTGTGGTTTGCGTTAAATAATTGATATGCACTTCCACAAATGTTGACCCTTTTTTAGAAAACATCAACGCTGTCTGCAATACATATGCAGGGGCGTGCGTTCGTTAATCATCGATTTACATATAATTGTTGAGACCGTGAACTGTTGGGTTAACCGTTTTCGGTTTAATAAATGTTTGTAAACGTTCAGCTTCCGTTTAAGTTTTAAGCAAATACAGGTAAACTACAGGGTGTTTCAAAAATGTAGCAGAAATTATGTAGCACGTTAAGCATGCTGGCCAAACAAACATGATACAGGGCAGCCAAATTTTAATTCCGTGGACCAGTTTATAACATAGAGGGCCTAAGAATTTTTAGATTAGATGGCTTCTAGGGCATTACATAATTATTAATTAATAGAACAAAGTTGCTTCAATAATAGTGTCTATACAGGTTTGTTTAAAAAATAAGAAGAAGCAGAAAATTTCTTTGTTTTTGAATGCGGTTAGTGGAACATCGGAATAGTGTTACGTAAAAAGCCGAATATGAATATACTTACAATGAGTTCGTACCACTTCTGGTATAACCAGAAGTGATAACAACTATTGATTTTTAAGCGGATAGCTTCATATTTTATTTTATATTCTAAATATACAAACAATATTGCGAAACTTGCATATTTTGCTGCAAAAACAAGCATGTTATAGATTACTAAGCCTAATATTTTCAAAAATTCATAGAAAACCTTAAAGGCAGAGCTCACCAATATGTGAAAAATAGTTAGGTCACTCAATTTATCGAAATCCTTAGAGCTGTGAACCAAGTACATTTTCTGAAAAAATAAAAAGTTTTGATGGCATGTTATTTGTCAAATTTTGCTCACCCCGTGAATGTTTAAGGGCGATTAAATAACGTAGTTTTGTAGATCGTTTAGCCCTCCAGCATGTCCCAAGATTTAGTATAAATCCTTAGAATCGATTTCTTTTTAAGTTTAAATATATTGAACAATATATCTTTAATTATAATGAACTATAAATAAAGTAAATACTGAAATACATTTGCAAGTATAAGTGCAGTACGAGCAATCTTTGTACCAGTCGTTATATCTTGCAAAACTTGCTTGGTCACATTACTCTACCTGAATAATATACTGAGTGACATGGAAATCGCAACACCAAGAAGGTGTAGCAATTTTTTGCCCAAACTTGGCAGAAACATTTAACTACTAAAAGGTAGAAATTGATTAAAATTTTAAAGAAAAATAACAAAATATAAACATAATTTTTATTAATAATGGGTTGCCCCCCCTATTGGTTACACACTTCCCACTCTTCGTGGCATCCATTCTAACAGATGGTCGATTTCCTCTTGAGGTATTGAGCAAGCTCATCAATCTTCTCCCCATAATGTTCCAAACATGCTCGATGGGTGAAATATCGGGAGATTGGGGTGGCCATGGCAAGAGATTGACATTAACCTGTGCAAATCGGTCTTGCAATAAGGGGATGGGCATTATCCTGCTAGAAAAGTGGGTCTTCCAACGGCCGAAGAAATGGAAGAATATGGGATTCTACCACCTCACCCACATATCGCTGGGTATTCATATTGCCTCGGATGAATAACACACGGGACCTACTCCCATAAGTTATAGCACCCCATACCATAATCCCCACAGTTTGGTGCATATGCCTCGCAATAGAAAATTCAACATTGCGGCGTTCCCCACGTGTTTGTCTGATCCTCATACGGCCATCATGCATCCCCAAACAGAATCAGGATTCATCACTGAACACCAACCTATGCCACTCTAGGTTCCAATGCAGTCCCAACCTACACCACTCCAAACGTTGCTGTCGGTGTTGAGCCGTTGGTGGTAACATAAGATGTGGCCGAGAGAATTGCAAGCCGAAAGCTCTGATTCTGCAGTAAACCGTTCGACCTTCAGGACGACCTTCCTTAGCTAACCATTGATCGGCAGTTGATCTGGTATTGGAGAATCCGTCTCTTGTTGCCATAAGTCGAAGATGGTGGTCCTGCACCTCATTTGTTCTTCTTCGCCCGCCGGTTCCTCTTCTGCGACGTTGCTGACCCTCCCTAGTCCATGCCTGATAGCAGCGCATGATGGTGGATTGGTTCCGGTTAAGGCGATTTGCAATTTCTCTGAACGAAAAACCACCTTCGCACAAACAAACAATACGACCTCTGTCGAATTCGCTTAATTGGCGGTAATTTCCACGTTGGCGCACTCTAGGTATGATCACACCCTCAAAACAATCGATCAAAAGCGAAAACAATAAAGAACTGAACAAAATCTCGCAAAACATATACCTGATGAAATTGTTAGAAAAAACTGAAAGAACTGTCAGATAAACCATTATCACTTGATCCATATCAATGAAATTTTAATCAATTGCTACCTTTTGGTTTGGTCAAACAATTCCTACCCCTTCTTGGTGTTGCGATTTCCATGTCACTGAGTATGTTAAATAGCTCAACAAACGCCAATGTACAAATTTTCAAAAGCTGTGAAGGCCTTAATTTTGGAACTAGAAAGTTGAACAAAAACCATTCGATTTATATTAGAGCCTTAACATCCAACATTGCAGATTAGCTTTAGGGAAGAACATTATAACAAATAGCAATTCCTTTAATTTCCGTTTCCAGTTTTTTCAGAGGTTTTTTTTAAATATTTTTTAACCCAAATCCTATTAGAAGCGTTGCGACGATACGCATACAAAGAGATAAGCAGAGAAAGACATTTTCAAAACGGTTATTTTCATTAAAATCACGAATTAATACTTTTCACAAAATCAATCTTCAGCTATCCCTTTGGTATGGGTGGTAAAAATGTTGTTACAACACTGTTGTTTCCTAAATAACTAATAAAAAATTCAATAACATTTCAAAATTATCGAAACATAAATAGGATATAAACATACTCTTACTAGCAATAACAATAACTATATTGTTGTTATCGTTTTAGAAACAATAATACTGAAATTCACCTTCCTTCCTATATTAAAAAAACGTTTTTGCAAAGCTTAAACTGTAAAATATTTAGATCAAAGCTGATATTGTTATAGTTAAACATTAAAGTACATCTCTCTATACGGACTATATCATAAGATGTCGGTATTTGATTCATATTATGATGGAATCAGATCGTAAAATCGATAACAAATCATACCAACAATGATAAAAAACGCTTCGATAGGGAGTTACAGCATTGTAAAGTTTTGGTCTTGAATCCATCCCTTGCAGAAGTTCGCATATGTGACATTACATCCTGCTTATTTTGATTTGCTCTTTAACGTCCTAGAACGTATATGCGCTATTTTAAAATATCTTGTGTAAGCTAGGTCCATGAAAGCGAACAAAAAAAGTTATAGCCAGCTGTGATTGTTAGTTTGACTTCAAAGTCACTTATTATTATCGGCAGTGATTTAAAAATTTGCTAGGTTAATTTAATGAAAATTATACTACGTTTAAGTTGATGAGCATGGGATATTCGTACAGCACGTTAACCGACAAGAAAAAGAGATGTAAGATTGTTACTTAAATCGAACCCTGTGCCATCTTCGAAGAACTAATTTGTAAAAATGAAACAAAGAAAATGATATGATGGGTTATTAACAGCAAATGCCCAAAAAGCCTTTGACTGTTTTAAGCTTGTGATTGCAATTCAAATATGAACAATCGTTTTCATGAGTGTATATCTTCAATACGCTTGAATCTTATAATTAATATACCAAAGAATTTATGCTTTTTCTTCTTGTTCTTCCCCATTCCCTGTTACCCTATCCGGGTGTCGGGTTTGTCGCTGATGATTCCGCTATCCATATCTTCCATCCCTTCCGGTCTCTCTGGTTGCGTTTCTCATTTCGTAGTCGATCGTCCTACCCCTTCGTAATCCCATTACGGCTATTTGGTTTTCCCATAACTTCCTTGGTCTTCCTCTATTCCGTTTACTGATCCTTCTTGTTTCCAAGATTTTCCTTGGCAGCCTATCTGTTGACATTCTGTGTAGGTGCCCATACCATTCCAGTTGCTTCTCCTCAATTTTAATACCCACAGGCTATCGTTACAGTGCTGCTCTGTTCTCCTCATTTTTTATGTGGTCTAATTTTGTTTTATTCTCTATTTTCCTTAGTACCTTCATCTCGGTAGCAGTCACTTTAGATTGCTGTTTTTGTTGAATAATCCAGAATGTATACAAAAATTAATATAAGAGCAAACGAATAATTAAAACCAAATTTCACAGAAATCAGAAACCTTATCATCAATATACTTTGAAACCTAGTAAACATCAACTAGTAGCAGATTCAGTAAAACTTACATTTTATTGCTTTACTCTTCCAGTCCTGTATATCTTTTCCTTTTAAATTTGCCAATACAGCCTGCAACCACTTTTTCCTTGGTCTTCCTCCTATTTCTTGTTACCTGGTACTCTCCAAGCAATGTTCTTCTTACTGTCCTATCTTCCTCCACTCTTTCCATGCGACCTAGCCACTGTATCTTTTTAATTTTATATTCATAATAATCTATAGCTCCTCGTAAATATCATATATTTCTTCATTTGTCCTTCTTATGTATCATCTTCAGTTTTCTTTTCTATCACTACATTTCTAATCATTTTTCTTTCCTGTCTCACTAACATTTCCTGTATATTCTTGTTTAATACTCATGTTTCCGAGCCATATAGTACTGTTGGTTCCAGTGTTGTCTTGTAAATTATTGTGTTTAACTTCTTGAGAGCTCTCATTAGCTGTTTGCATCAGTGTTGCATCAATCTCTCTTCGTTCTTCTCCTTTGCTTAATATTCTTGCTCCCTTGTAAACAAACTCATCAGCTCCTTCAAATTTCATTTTTCCCAGTTGTGTATCCACTTCTAATTTTGTGTTTGTATGTTGGGATGCTCCTATTCTCATCCTTTTTTTTTTTTCGTTTGGTATAATTGTAATCGTATCTTATATGATTGTTCTTCCATTATTCTTATTATTTCTTTCGGTTCTTTTTTATTTCTAGCTATATTATCGACACATATTGCATTGCGTACCACTTGATGGTTTTTACACATTATAACTACGTTCCACTACATATTATGAATACGCATATGTATAATAGAATAAAGCACGTTTGGGTAACTATAAACATAGAGTAACGTATAACAAGGTGTACCATAAACATACAACCTTGAATAAAATTTAAAAAGAAACAATTTCGTTTTGTTTATACAAAATACTTCGCTTGAAGATACAATCTGCTTCCTCTACCCACACATAATTCATCAAAGTTGCGGTTAGAAATGAAGCTTTATTCAGTAAGATATTTTTTACGTACTTTGGGTTATTCTAAGAAGAAAACCCGGTGTGCCCGTGGCGCCGAGCCATCAGCCTCCGTTTGTTTGAAACCCCCAATTAGTATCATATAAGTTGCCGCGACACAGTTTTATACATTTTAGTAAATTGCCGGGTTAGATGACTGTCCGCCCGCCCTAACCACAGACTCAGGTCGCCGTGGACTCCAAAAGGTCCTCTAAAACTGCCAAAAGGCAAAAGCGGTAGTATTTTTACCTAAGTTTATTTCTGTGTACTCTCTTGTCCAAGGGTTTATTGTCCATGGGTTCAATTTAGGCAACTAAACTAACACCGAGATTCATAGTCCTTGTTTGTTTATAAAAACTAATTTTAAAAGTGTACCTATATGAATAAAACTTAAACCAAATGTGATTATTATTTCTGATATAACGTAATACCTGTAATACTACTGTTTCTAAATTAATAGCTATACTGTATGATGTCTTTTAAATGTATGTAAAAACGATGTATACTCGCAAACTTAACCTACAAAAATAGGACGTATCAGGCACGTAACTGTAACATTTTTAAGTCTTACAGGCAAGCTATTCCAAGTAAGAAACTCTTCTTCAGGTGTTCGCAACCTTTATCAGGTATATAATGTTATCGGATTCGTTATAGCCATTTTAGAAAATGGTTTTTTAGAATTTAGTTTTGAAATTGTTTTCTTTGAAAAACAATTGTTTATACCATAATTCTAATGCATAGTACCAATTCTTAAACTAAAAAACAATTTTTTATGCCGTTAAAACCTTTATCCTTAACAAACTTAATCAAACGCCTACATTAAAAACACATATATTCTTTAATTCGACAATTTTGGTACCATCTTTGGAGATTTTCTATTTGCAAACAATTTGTTAGTACCATGATTTTAGTGCCTAAGGGCTATTAGAAAACTTTAGCTTCAAGGAGCTTTTTTGGGAATGTTTGGTGTGGTGTAGTAGGTACTGACTTCGGCTGACGAGATGGCATGAGATAGCAATGCGGCCCTTCCGAGTAAATTCGTCTACTTAATACCGGAATCCCTGCAATACTGTTCTTCATAAAAACATTCCTGTCGAATTGAGAATATGCAGCACTAAATTATTGTAGGAAATAATGCAAAAGTGATAAAGGCAGCAAGATTGAATTTGATTGATTATCTTATAATTCAATACGCCATTTTTTAACTTTTCTGTATGAAATTGAATATGATATTATATAATAGACCAATAAACAACAAACACTGACAACAGCGACAAACAAAATATTAATAATAGCTACAAACAAAACTCTGAGTAACATCAACTCAAAACATTCGCAAATGATACAACAAAATGATCGAGAACGATGTGAACAACTAAGATTTTAATGCCTATGTTTAGTTATATATATACCCCGGTTATATTAGTAAATGTGTCAAATCAGTTGGTAGATGCTGCAAGTTTGTTTATTGTTTACGATTCCTTCTTAGAAAGGAAATCTTCTTACTTCAGTCCCCTCATGTGATCTAGTCAGCCGAGGACAATAACCATATTATTAGACCACACCTCTTCCACGAAAATTTAACCGTACAGCATTAATTGGATTTCCTACAAAACATTAAATACGGGTTGTTGAAAGATATAAAACACAATGTACGACAACAAAGTTTGATACCTACATCATGGCTTTCCTGCTCCCTACCGTTGTATTGATAGGAATTACTTAAGAAATATATTTGGAGGAATTTGGATTGGAAGAGGAGCTGTGCATCCATGACCACTACGAAGTTGTGATAGCACTCCATTAAAGTTTTTCTTTGGCTTATATTTAAAAAAATAATATACTGAAGTTAGTTACTAAACGAGCATGAGTTACAAAATAGAATAATCGAAGCGTGTACATCATTTACGAGTCATCGAGCCCAAATATCGTTATTAAAGCGAACTAAAAATGTGTGGAAGTTAATGGAGGCAATTTTGTACATTTACTTTATAAAATAGAACTTTACTATTTATGTTTTATTGTAAGTAAGGTTTAGTTTTTACTATAGTGCGGTTGCACCAATGGGTACTTTTCTTGATTAATATTAATATTAGTAAAACTGTTAATTGCTACAATAAGAGATAACTTGCCAGGAAGTAACTTTGACCAACTTGGCTCACCCACCTTGTATAGTGTCAATATAATGCTGTAGGCTATTAAATATCGTAGGACTAGTTTCTAAGTCTTTAAAATTACCGGTATTTAAGTAATGGGTCACTATACTTAAAATGTTTATACGTTTATATCGTACATTTCTAGAAAGTCTCAAACGCGAGTTACCCTAATAAGTCAAAATAATTTTCTGGGTTTTCTGCGCCTCTATCACTTCAAAAAATGTAATCCAAGTTCTTACGCAAATTCGGATTCCGGCTTCACCACTCAACGGTCCAACAATGTCGCCGTGTCTTTCATGAAATTAATAAATCTTTGGAAAGCAAACAATATTATACATCGGTTTTTATGGATACAGGTCAAGCTTTTGACAAGGTTTGTCACCATGGTCTTCTCTATAAAATCAAGCGCTTTCTCCCTTCTCACTTCAACCTACTCAAATCGTATCTAAGCGATCGTCAGTTTAGAACCAAAGTAAATGCTGAAGTCTCTGACTCATTCACAATAAAGTCTGGAGTACCGCAAGGTAGCGTATTGGGCCCTCTGCTTTACTTACTATATACAGCAGACCTTCCTACCACAACTAATACCATAATGGGTACCTTCGCTGACGATACAGCTATCCTTGCAAGCCACGAAAATCCTGTAACTGCAACTTCTACCTACAAGACTATCTGAATGTAATACAAAACTGGACCAACAAATGGAAAATTAAAATCAATGAATCAAAATCGACACAAGTAACTTTTACCCTGAGAAAAGGTCGATGTCCTCCAGTCACCATCAATGCCGCCTTTATCACACAATCTTCTGCAGTACGATATCTAGGGCTACACCTAGACGAAAAACTTAACTGGAGGGAGCACGTAACAAGGAAGAGAAAGCAGATAGATCGGAGATTGAAGGAGTTATACTGGCTACTCGGAAGAAGATCACACCTACCACTAGAAGATAAAATTCTACTATATAAAGTAATAATAATACCCATAAGGGCGTACGGCATCGAATTGTGGGGTTGTGCCAGCAAATCGAATATTTCCATCCTCCAAAGATCCCAATCAAAAATCCTACGTGAAGTGACAAACGCTCCCTGGTATGTGTCCAACCGAACGTTTCATGACGACCGTCGCATTCCATTCATCACCGAGGTCATACAAGAAAGAAAGCAACAAACATCATGAGCATGACAGATTTACAACACACAGCAATCCCCTTATACGTCCACTTTTACATCCCCAAGGCAACAGAAGACTGAAACGCCACTGGCCAAACGACATCAAATGAAAAAAGAAGAGAACTCCTCACTGGAAGAGGCCTTATCCTAACATATAAAGATTTTCATATTTAAGGTCCTATGTTAGCACATTAGTCTATAGAATAATTTATTCTGATTGCTAATTAAGGTACAATAAAAAAAGTTCTTATACCCGCTTTCAAAAAATATTTCCTTGAAAAGGTAATTCTAATGCGTTGGTGCTATTAAATCACTTGCAATCTAAGTCACTTGAAATAACAGTTTCTGAGTAAGCAGGCCTTAAAATGGAATCGTAGCAAAATAGTCTCCAAGCTAGAAAATTCAATCAAATCTATTAAATCTATATCAAGGCCTTCATGGCATGCTATTCAAAATTGCAGTTCAGTTTTTGCCAAAAAATTATCACATACACAAAACGCCTACAGTTGCACATTTTTAAAGCCCTAACAATCCAAGACGGATATTTAGAGTAAAATAACTAAATCGATTGCTTCGAAAATTCAATATTTATAAGATACCATAAAGAAAGTAAAAAGTAGTACCAAAAAAGAGATTACTTATTTAAATATCAAGAAATAATAATTTCAAAGCAATACCTTGGTGAAACTTTTCTCTATCTGAGCTTTAGCTATTGCGAATATAAAAGTCGCCTTTTTTAAATTCTAAAATTTTAAATTTAATTAATCTTAACGTAATAGGTAAAGCTTTGGCTTCTAAAAAACAAGCGTGCCGGTTCTATACCTCTTCATATGTAGTCACGAGTTATAGAGGAAGGGCGTTTTCATCTTGCTATGCATAAATTACCTATTGATGTCAATCTCAATGAAAATTGTAAAAGTGAGTCCTGTTCATGTGGTGGGGGCAGGGCGCTGTGTGGATAGAATCTTCCAAACGATACTAATGTATGTTATCCATGGCTTAGCAAATTATTTACTTGCCAGAAAAATGATGAACTGGTGGGAACTTTTGAATTGAGAAATAGTTATATCTAAAAACATACAATTATTGAGAAAAATTCAAGTTGTGTTATGATATACTGGTTTTTCTACACTTATCGATTTTATCGACAATATTTAGCAGTAATTGTTTGATATTGGACTTTTTCTGGCTGATACTTTTGACTAAAATGACTAATAGCCGGTTGACATTCATTCATCATTTAAAATACACCTCAATCCCATGTTCATAACTAATTACATAATTTAATTAGGTTTTTAAGTGCTACATCATAATAATAATTGCTTTTAAAATGACATTTTCTATGTCGAAATACGTATAAAGCCAAAAGACAACCTTGAAATTGTGATTCTTATTGTTTTTAAAATAATAATATGAATTTCAAAGAAGTAGGGCAAGAAACAATTAACATACTACATCATAAGCCTAAAAAGGATCTAATTTAGGGAGAGGCTAGAGCTGAGCTGACAATTTACTGAAAAAATACTAAAGAATACTTTAATAAATACTAACAAAAATATTTTTATATGCATTAATTCTTTAGTAAAGCTAACATGAAAAAGAAGCTTCCCTAAATCTATGAAGCTAGAAAGAAAATTATATGACTAAGACATATTAGGAATAAATTTCCATAACGAATTTTTCTAAACATTATATTAAAAAATCAAGGTGGAAATTGAAAGCTGTTAAAAATTATAAAACCGTTTCTAAAAAATAATATTTTCTACGTTAAAGAAATGTATTATTTTATATGAAACGTTCAGTGATGATGAATAGTATGTTCGAAAGGTTAGCTTAGGTTTTAGACCCCTCAATATCGCGTTTTCTTGTATCGTTCGAAGATCCTCTTCGTTTCACTGTTGGACACTGTTGCTACGTGCTTCTCCTCAGCGCTCATAAGATGAAACGTGAGGCATCTACAGCTTAAATTCAAATCCGAACGACAGACATTCTATTGAAGGTTTTTTACATTATGATTCTATGGTTGCTGTCCCGACTGGAGAACGGTGTGTGGCGGGTTGCAGCTCAATAACTTTGTACGCTATCGTGGTAATGCTGGGGAATCGAACCCAATACATAATCGACGTTTTGACCAGAAAGCGAGCGCTATGCCAACTGAGCTACTATTAATATTTTATAATATATAATAATATATTTAAATATATTACTGTGTTATTGTATCCCTAATTTAGATAATCTAGTATGGAGTTAATATTTAAAACTATTTCATAAAGCAAGCCTCAGAATTAGATTGTTGAATTACGGTTAGGCTCGATTTCCATTTGAGTTGATCATTTCCGATGTGTAATTTGGTTTATCTTGTTTCCTGAGACCATAAATTGGTTTGGTTTTGGTTTACATCAATTTGAAGATATTGGAAGCATTTGCCAATATTATTTGGGTTTTGTTTATCTGTGAATAGTTTAATATTTATATATACATTAATATTTTAGTAAAGCTAACATAAAAAGAAGCTTCCCTAAATCCATAAAAAATTATGTTACTAACACATATTAGGAATAAATTGCAAAAACTAATTATGCTAAACGTTTTACTCAAAACAGAGGCTATAAAATTCTTCAAAAAAATTATGTTTTCTACGTTAAAAAATGTATTATTTTTATATGAAACGTTCAGTGATAATGGATAATATGACTAAAGGGTTAGCTTAGAATTTAGATTTTAGGGTGGTAAGCCAACCTCCACCACCCCCTAATTTCGCTTATTTGGTAATCTGTATCGCCAAATGTAAACAAATACGTATTTTTGGGAAAGTTGGACTTTTTCTGTGATGCATTGTTAAAACTATTTTGTATTTGAGTGTGTTAAGAACACCTTTCTATGATTTTAATAATATTTTAATTTATTTTAGTAAACTTAGGGAACTTTTAACATAAATAAATATTAGTTTCCTTATCTCAAATAGTAGATTGATTATGTGAGATATCAAAACGTGCATTTTTTGGTTAGGATTATGTTTTTAAAGACAAATGTGTTTTGTGAAATTTTGAAAGTTATTTTAATAATTAAAAGTTAATTAAATTTTAGTATTAATTGACTATTCTGATTCGTCAAGATAAATCAGGAAATTTGCTTCAAATCTATGTGTATTGGCAGGTCGTTTAGCGACGCTCGCAAAAGATTCTTTTTTTTTCTCTGTTGTCTAGCAACCGATGTAAAAAAAGTTGAAGTTTGTTGGGATGTGGTAATTGAGTAGCGATATTTCTTTCAAGGTGTAAACATGCACAGTTGGCTACACCGCAAATAATGTAATTTTGGATAAGATATTTTATAAATAAAACCAGTTTCTAGTTTATATTTTTGTGAATTAACATTCAGTTTTTTTTTTGTCTTGCATGTGATAAAAAAGTGAATTTTTAACATAATAATTTTCAAATCAAGAATTTGAGCTTAGATCCTGTGCAAGCGTCGGTATCTTTCATCTGTTTCTTCCACGATTTTTTGTCTACGATTCGTTTGACGTTTGAAATTGGCGGCAAGTTGCATAACCTCAGAATATCTAAGTTGTAACGAAAGATGTAATACTACTTCAAATTTGATATCAACTCAACTTATATTTAAACGTCGCTCATTATTATTATTATTAAAAAGTATAACTTCAAACATCGACTGAAGAAAGAATAGGTACTAAACAATTTTAATTTTAATTCAAACAAGCAAGAGGTTATGTTTGACTAAGTGCTGCGTGTTATAAATAAAACAATTTTATTTGAAATTTTACAGTTAGGAATACAGTTAAATAAAATAACTAAGTTGCTACTTACCTGTGAGAAGTTATACAGCGATGGGATCACCAATTTTCCAAGGATTTCCAGGATCAAGCACAACCATTGTTGAAGAATAAGCAGGCTCGTCTACGAAATTCTAACGGCAAGATAAATCTAAACAAAAACTCCAGATACAAGATTTATGCAAGAGAGTGATGTGCTTTAATTAAACTGATAATTTTTTCTTTTGTCTTTGTTATTTGATTGTTAAATTATTTAAAATCAAATAGAAAACACTGATAACTTGGAAAGATTTTTACTACCAATTATTCTACTTATAATTCATGTTTCCACGTCCCATTTCTTACATTGTGGTTATGGTTTCCAAGGTGAAACGGCGCTAAGTTTAAATTACTACATTTCCCTGAGATTTAAGAGTAAAATTATTGTTGTCTAGATCGCCCTATTTGTTGGTTCAACAATTAAGATGAACAATTGTAAAAGTAATTTAATTCAAGTGATGTAGATTATCTTTAGTAAGGAGGATATTACTTTTGGCGCACCAACGTGGATAGTAAAAGTCGCCATAGCAAATTTTATTTATTTAATAGTATTCATATTTATTTACTGGATTGAACACAGCATTAAGATTTGGCACTTACAGTTGGTCAAAATAAGAGAGGCATCACAGTAATATATCTAAATCAAAAAATTTTAAATCTAATCTGGAGTAAAGCATACGAAAATTCTAAAAATAATAGGTCACTGGTAGAATTTGGAAAAATCAGTGGCGTGCCTAGGATAACAAATTACTCTTCTCCATTTCACAAAAATAGAGTTCCTTACATATGTCATTTCATGTACCTATTCCAGTTGTAACGGCAGAATTGATGATTTTACATTTAGCAAAAATAGTCTAAATTTAATTCAACATTTATTTGTGCAATTTATGGTAGGTATTGAGGCAAAATATTTGTAATTTACCATTCACAAATATTTCAGATTTAACATGATGCAGATAAAAACAAATCCAAAAATCTCATTTCCAGCAACGTCAGTTTACCAGGTAGGTACCTTACAAAAAAATTTCTAAAATATTTTTTCATATGAAAACTAATTTGAAGCCAACGTTGTCTGGGATACAGTTGATTCTGTATCAGACATATCGGTTAAAATGTTTATTAATTTGTATATTATTTAAAAAATGTATATTCTACAAACTGTCCTAAGAAATCGTTATGATATCTGCCACTTAACTTTTTTCGAATTTTTATATTAATTTAATTCTGGTTTTTAGTTTAATTACGATTAAATCTTCACCTAATTCCTTGGAAATAATTTAAGCTACCCTGCTATCACAGCCAATTTCAGTTTTGTGCTGATCAAAATCCCTAATAAATAATGAATCATATTTTTTCTGGTTAAGCTAATAACAGGCCCGAAAGTGTGTGAAACAAAAAGAAACTCTAATTCTGGCCAATTTGAACAATTACATCGGTAGAAAAGTTTTAGATTTCAGCATTTCCTATCTATCACAATTGACAGGCACAAATCAAGCGCTCTTAAAAAATGCTCGGAGAAGATTATCCCCCGAAATAATTGCTCCAACAATTACAAGAAAACAACAACAATGGGTCGATTAAACAATTAAATGCAATTTGAACGAAATAACACACGCGATTTTCACCTGTCAAATAGATTGATGGATTCTTCTCCTTTTGCTCCACGCGGCGGGTAAATCACGCTGGCTGTGGAGGGTAATAAGGGAATTAAATGTAATAAGGTGGTAGTTTGAGGTTTCTATAATGATTGACAGCTTCTGCCTTTCATGATTGTTATTTATGTGTTGTTTGTATGAATTATTGGACGACCCGACAGGTGAATTGCCCGAATCAACCTTGATCTGCGGTTTATCACTAATTCCAACTTGGAATTTCTTTTTAATTCGGCAAACAATGAATAGCCAAGGATGGTTTAATTAATATAAGCAATCAAAAATTAATTGGATATTTACAGAATTCTTGAAAACAATTTGTTTAAAAAGTTAATACGTTAATTTTATTGTATTAAAATAATTAAACCAGATGTCTGTTATATAAACCAACAACAAAGATTTAGTGTTGCTTTGGTTATTTTAGTTCTATCAGCTTCGGCCAGATGGCGAAAGCAGCTGGAAGCTGCACAGATAGCGGACCAATGGGACTGTAATCTGTAAAAGCAGTCGCCCAGGTGAATTTTATTGCTTGATAGAAACTTCTTGTTATCTCCTGGTCTGCAGGTTAGGTAAAATACCAAAAAGGAACTTCTTATTTAGACCTACGTTATCAACTTTTTACGTCCATTAACATTTCTAACCAAAAAGGTGTGTTTTACGTTAAACTGATAAAACGGCAAAAGGAATAAATTTATTTTTATTTCATTTGTTTGATATTGCAAATTATCTGAAAGAAGTGAATAATAAGCTTTTTCAAAATAAATATTTATTCTTAATACAAACAACTTAAACGTATATTTATTAAAAACTATAACATTTATTAATACTTTTATATAAAACTATTTACATTAAGAGCTTACAATAAACCAAATACTGATCAATTAAGTGGTGAAAACCCAAAGGCAAACTAAAACTCGAGATCGCATTGTTGCTAATCAAAAATGGTAACTCAAAAATCAATCGAGATCAGTCTTAATTAAACTGAGGTAGGTGATCTACTAGTGTAAATCTTTGGCCATGTGAATACTTTCCAAAAATAAAACTTATGGTAAAAATAATAAATAAACTGGCATTAATCCCAAATAAATTACAAACTCCTACAAAGTTCAATTTCTTATCGCTTCATGATATCTTCGATGCTGAACCCTAAGGGCTTCTTTGTTGTGGTAACCTTAGAGTCCTCCATCGGTAACCTCTGCACCGACGAGTAAGTTCTTCTGGTGGTCAAATCCAAGCAAGACGAACTCTCAACGAGCGCTTCTTCGGCGGTGTTAGGAAGTACATTTGGCACGGTTATGGTAGAAGGATTCGCTTCCGGGTTACTTTGGTTCCTGTGGCAGTGTTGGATTTCATGGGCCCGCAAATCACCGTAAGAGGCGAAGAACTGGGAACACATGGTACATTCTAAAGGCCTTTCGGAGTGAGTTAGCAGGTGCGTTTTCAAATTGGAGCGCTGGTTGAAGGAGCGACTGCAAACGGGGCATTTATGGGGCGACTCCTCCAGGTGGAGGATCTTGTGGACGGCGAGGGTGCGTGACTGGCAGAATCCCTTGCCACATTCTCCACACTTGAAGGGCTTTTCTTTGCTGTGTATATACCTGAAAAAAATAAAATAAATTTTATTTGTTCTAAATTAAACAAACCAACGCAATAAAATAAAATTAAACTTATAACTAACCTGTGATCTCTTAAATGGTCTTGTCTTCTAAAAGCCTTTCCACATATGTCACAGGAATAAGGTCTCTCATCAGTATGTGTCCGCTCGTGGATTAACAAATTATAACTTTTCGTGAACTGGCGATTACAAAACTTGCATATGAATTGCTTCTTGGGCCTAGACGACCCCGGGCCCATCTTCATGGGCATGGGAGCCCTTCCGGGTGCCCTCAAGTCGTGGACTTGATTCCTCGCGTGGTAAATCGCGGCGCTTCGTAACCATTGGTTGACAAGCACGGCGTTGTAGGATGGATATGGAAGAGGTGGATGCGTGGTGGGGTATGGATGGTAGCGAGATGGTTCGGGAAGGTCAGGGCGCTGGTACCATGGGTCGCATGGGTATCTAGCGGCCGGCGGCGGCGAGGATGGATACGTGGGTGTATGTGGCGGCGTTAACAGAGGAGACGTGCTGGAAGTCTCCAGCTTCACTTCCGGAGCATTATAAGGGGGTGTTACGTGATAACCTGGAATTAATTAATAAAAAAATTAGAAAACTTTGACGAATCACTTGATGGGCTGTACAATAACACACCTTGATGGCTCTTAAGTATGGTAGCTGGGTCGACGTATTCACTTAATGTGGACATATTCACTGAACTAGATCAACTTCAAAACTGAACTTTCACACCCAATCCACCAGGATGAACTGACTAGTAAGCGTTGCTACTCAATCTACTGCTGCAGAATGGGGGGGCGATGGTAGCTTAGCGGTTAGAGTAGCAGAAACCACGGCACGCCTCGATTATTAACATTGCGAGCTTCTATTGGAGCACCTCGCGCTTGCGTTTCAAAGAAATCGTTACTTGCTGGCGGTTCCGTGTAATTTTAAGGGTTATAGGAGAGCAAATTAGTGAGTAATTTGATTACAAGGGTCGTTTAATTCGGGGAAATTTTGAATATGGGCTTCGGAAAGCAAGCTTGTTTATCCATCGGATTTTTAATAATTACGCAATATCGAACGCGATTTATAAAGAAGTCAACAGGATGCCCACTTCAAACAGCTACCGTAAATAAATAAATCTATAATCATATCTTAATCAAACACGAACGTTCGAGAAGCTTATAATCGGAATTCTTGAAAACATCAATCGCTCTATTGATACAAGTGACCCGTTTTAGGTGTTTATCTTTGAAATATGGTGAACTAATGATTATATTTAGAACGTGCATGATGCATATAGGTGCGTGTGCGAATATTAACTACCTTTGATGTTTTTTGTCGGCTTCTTATCACTTTGCTATTATAAATTAGTCACTTAATATTACATTAAAACCTGCGATTATAGCGGAAATTGGTTCTGTTTGCGATGTGTACAGTTACATTTTGTAATTGTTTTTACGGTGTTGACATACAGTCTGCTCTAATTATTGTGTAATTATCATAATCAGATAGCTATCAAGCCATTTTTAATTATCATAGTTGATACGAAATATAATTTGGTTGATTTTGACATACTATTAATATTTTCTATTGGAAATTTCTTTTCATTTCAAACTGTTAAATAAAAATTACAAATTCGTAACCAGCAATTAAGTTGGAACCAAATTAATGTAACATATACCTATCTACTTATTTTTCGGCTTTTCGTTCACTATTAATTTTTCCGTAATTGGAATATCTTTATCTGGAATAACTTGGATCTAAACTTTAAAGACTAATATATTAGGGTATACCTACGGGCTGATTAAATACTTATAATAACTTATTGATACGTTATTGAAGAACGTTTAGTAGATACCTACCTGTTGTATATAATTTATAATTACGATAACATAAGCTGTAAAGAATTATGCGATTATTGATCTTATCTATTAATTGCATTCATTGGTGAATAGTTTAAGACTTAGAATTTCGAATGAAAATTGTCTAATAAAGCGTTTAACTACGAATATTTTCCCTGGATTTGCACGTCTGAAATGCTATATTTGATTATCTGTACCAAGAAAAATAAATTACTAAGTTTCATTATCGGCTTAGGATAAATATGCACTTAAAATTTAGAATATATGCTTGCAAATATGCACGTAAAATACCTAAAATATGCACTTGTACTTAAAATTATAGTAGTTTAAGTAAAGTAAGACTCGGATAGATACAAAAACTGATAATAATAAAGATTATTAATATTGAAATATAATTAAGGTTAAATTGAAATATTATTATTAGTAATTACATGGTGTAATAAATTTCTGTTATCGGAAAGAATGTCCATGTACCTATAATCTCTAAACAGAAAAAGAATTTGTGTTTTCTAATAAAGGATTTGCATGAATCTCTGGAAGTGTTAAATCTTGAAGCTTACAAATATTCAACCAAAATCGTAAACGCTGCAGTGACGGCTCCCCAAGTGAAGTAGAAGAAGTGCCTCTTCACCTAAAATTTTCATTCAATTGCGAATATTTATTTAAATTACATAACAAATTATTTATCGGCATTACACCTATTAGGAGTCGTTTGTTTATGGCACACATACTCGTTGATACAATAAGCTTAGTTTTTTTAAACGTTTATTATGCAATCTGTTAATACAAACAATAGGCATAGGTATATTTTGAGTGGCACGATGTCATGAGAGAGATGTGTTCCAGTGAACACAACTATATAACACTCTATAAGCTTAGTTTTAATTTTAAATACAAGGGGACCAAAAAAAATGTAATGTGTTTGTTTTCACTAAGCTTTCCAATAAGCTTAGTGAAAACAAATATATTACATTTTTTCTAGTCCCCTTGTATTTAAAATTTAAATTTTAAATGCAGTCCGTTGGGAGTGAACGCAGTGACCATAAAAAATCTTACCTACAACACTAATGCAATTATAGAGAAGACTCAGCCTCAAACGCATTTTAACTCTGCAATTATACCTCCGTTGCCATGGTAACGCCTACGTCAATATCTACAATTGGTTCACGGTAAATCGCACAACTGAAGAGTTAAGTCCCAACCAGCCGCTGAACTTCATATGCGGGTTTGACCGTCGGTTTTTAAACGATTTCAGTTTTTGTTTTACAAAAATAAATAAAACTATTGAACTATTAAAGAAGAAAAGGAATGACGATTTCTTTCATACACTCTTAGAAAAGACTAAGGAAATAGAAATAACACAAATCGATATTTCTAAGGGCCCTAAGCGGGAATACGCTAGCCTTACAAATAATGACATTAGAAGAAAATACAGAATTTTGTTTTATAAAGTACCTACTGGATCACATTGTAATGGAAATGGAAGTAAAGTTTCAAGACTGCGATAAGTTACACTTCATGTCTTTGGCTGATACGTGATTCGTGTTTTCCGTCTAAAGCATTTGAAAGTTTAAGTCAATTTTATGGCAAAATATTTACAAAAAGTCGACGTCTTAAAAACGAATTAAATCTTCTTTATACCGATGAAAGTTACTGCAATCTACAGACCCAAGAATTACAAGAAAATCTCAATGAGCACAAAGAGATTTTTGTATCGAAGCCTGCAAATTGTTTTGCCTCATATTAACTATTTCGTGGGCAAGTACATCAGTGGAAAGAAGTTTTTCTTGCCTTAAACCAACAAAAACATACTTAAGAAATGCAGTATCTCAAGATAGGTTTTCTTCTTTAACAGATATTTCAATTCTAAAAGAACTCTTGTTAGAATTAATATAAAATCAACCATTTTACGAAAGCATAATAGGTAAATAATTTTGCTGCATTAAGGACAGAAAGATACACTTGGTCTACAAAAGCTATGTAAGTTGACACTGAATTATATTTCTTTTATTTGTCATTATTAGGGATATTATAATAGCACTTCACCTATTTTATAACAAATGTATTTTTCATGCTCTTTGAAAATACTCAAACCTTTCTAAATAATTACATTTTATACAGCTTGAATTCAAAAATTTTAAAAATATGCACCGTTAATTAGAAACCGTTCAAAATATGATTTTATTGTATCAAATGGCAAAAATATATATTTGCAAAAGCATAATTATCCTAAGCCTGATAATTATAGTTTAATTTTAGTGTTGCCAAATTTCACGATTTCAATACCGAGACTAATTAGCCTGAAATATATGTTTTCATTCTCTTAACAATATATTGCAAAGTTTATTTGATCAACCCGTATATAAACTAATATTTTGACCCGAAAATCCGATAACCATACCTACCTTTTTGTTTGTTGTTGAAACACTGTATTTTAATAAAACGGTTCATTATAATAAAAAAAAAACAATGTTAGTATTGAGTGCCCAATTACACTTTTGAATTTAATATCACCATTACATTCTATACTTTTTAGGAGGGTGTTTTTGGTAAAGTTGGTAAAGTTAAATAGGTACCTACTACAAATTCATTTCTATAGTGTTTTTCCAGTTTGTGAAGTAAAACACCTCTTCGGTAGCATAATTTGCAATAAAAATATCTAAATTTAAGGCAACCTGAAGAACATTGCAATAAAATACATGAGCCAACTCCATGTCAGATGATGATGATGATGATGACCGTACACATTTTTTTGTTTTGTTTATTTCAATTACAATCAGTGTAATAACAATGACTATAAGTAAACGTATAAATTGGAACACATGAGTTGTTGTCTATTGTTAAAAATTCAGTTATTTACTTAATGATTTATTACACTTATAGTAAGGCCAGGGCTACTATCAATTGACTAATAATGATACAAAATAAACAATGAAGCAAATTATTAGCTGAAAATTTGAGAAAATTCAAGAGCGCTTGATTTCCATTAAAAAAGGATTATCTTAAATCCAAAAATAGCTGTTGAAAGTTTTGCAACAAATTAAACCATTTCTCCCAAGAAATTTTATATAAAACATTTTACTGTTGTTTCTATTAACTATTTCTAAATTAAGTTCAATTTTTTTAGATGTCATGCTTAAATAAGTATCGCTGCCATGGACAACAACAACTCAAAATAACTTCTTTTTTTCGGAATTTTTTATCTAGTTCTAACATTATTCGTCCAAATTCCAAAATTTCAATTGTTAAACGATCTCATAAACATCCTGTGGAAACCCAAGTATCTGACAAGCCCTACTAGATCAAAAGTCTAAATTTTGCACGCCCATCCTTGTCATTATTCTTGGGTGGTTAATCGACAGCACCATTATAATAATCATTAAATTAGGAGCTCGTTCTGAATATATTTGGAGGAGCCTCGAGGGCCAGGTGGTTGTGGAGCCCCACGTCAAAATTTTTAAAATATCATATTGTTTCAAGTAGTCCCCCGTATAAATTACAGCTTCTGCTGAGGAACTAACGATATCCTTAAGCAAATCTATGCAGCTTGCTTTTTTCTGAATTATTCATGGGCTAGGATAGCAGGAGCAGCATATGTTTCGGTTGTTATTAAAATACCTGGCACCTGTTTCATTTTTAAAGCCTAGTGTTTAACAAAATTGCATTCCTTAATAGTACTCAATAGATTTCAAAAAGCAAAAGTAACTCTTAAAATATTTCCTGAAAGATTATCGGATTAAGACGTACTTATTTTGTTCTAAAGGCTTACAAGCATAAATTCAAAAGGGTTTCTAGGTAACGACTGCCTGATTGGATTTGGAAAAATCTGTTTACTACTACAAGCTCATTCATCAATATTACTGAAAAGTCAAAAATTTGAGGGAATTCCAAGCTTAATCACTTTAAGTGTGGTATTGTTTGTTTATTGATTTTCACTGTTTTCTACCTGGAATATTATTGCAAAATCTTTACCTAACTAGCCATTTTTTAAAGATAAACAACACTTCAAGATAAGAGCAGGAAGTCGTAATATGTCTAGGATAGCCCAAAATTTCCAATGTAGTATTCCGTTGTTTGTGGTTTGCAGAATATTTATTGACACATCGATAATATTGTCTTGCATTATTTTTCTATTATTTTATCGATCGCCACGTGCAGCGTTTGGGGAATTATTGCATTGTTTGTTGCCAGCTTTTCAGCCAACCCGTTTGCTTGCAAGCGTGTGTTGGCACCTAATCTGCCCAGCATAAAACAACTTTATGGTTGTTCTTTCCAAAGAGGAAACCGTAGCCAAATAGTAGGTTTGACACCTAGGACACACATTACAATATAATTTTCCCCAGAAATGATTGATAGCGGCAAGATGAAAGGCGGATGAAAGGCGCCGCTATCACCTTGTCATATACATGGTAGTTAATGATAAGGGAGCGTCCACACCTTGCGAACCTCCGTGTTTGCTCTAAAAACGTGTGCGCGAGCGACGCACTCCCGATCATCACAAAAAAGCCGCCGATTGTTGTATACCGTTAAACGGTTATAAATTGATAAAGATTAGGTTGTCTATCGATTGCCAAAGGCAAACTACGAAAACTAGGACTTGTTGCCAAGTTCTGACCAGAAACTTTTATTATTTATCGCTACAATCTGTAGTCAATCATACTGTTTAACTCTATTTCATTGATTTGGATAACTTCAAATACGGTGAAGCGCAGTCGCAATTCAATTGAGTTTGAAGTGTTGCAAATCAAATAAATAGCAGACACATAGAAAAATCCCATGAGGTAACTTAAGTAATTGGTTTGGATACAAATAAACAAACGAATCGTTCTAAAGATTAATATGACAAAACACAAATAAAACCAAAATTAAAGTTCAATTGTTACCCATTGTTTCACATACAAGGTGATATTAAACTTTATAGTTTTGCAAGTGTTCTCATCAGGAATAGCTTGTCCAAACATTGTCATGTTTTCATTGAATGTAGAAAAAACTTTTACATGGTGTGATCAATACAATTTTCGTTGGGGGGGTGCCTGTTAAAACAAAACGTGTTTTATAAGTCATACCAGTTTATATTTGTAAGATTTACTACAATTGTAATTAAAGTATTGTTCAGTTGCTACTATTATTAATTTCTCTAAGACATAAAGTATTTATTTCTAGTTGCACAATTTAACGCCCACAAACCATACGTT
>JABXWE010007067.1:0-17133 GCA_014611495.1 Limonius californicus
ATTATTGAACCCCCACGGAAAGGCACTTGGGGAACCATACATGCTTGGCTGTATCTTTCTGCTGGTCTTCTCCAGATAAAAGTGCGTCCATCGGAAGATTTTAAACCTATTCTGACTTCATCAGTAAACAAGACTCTCATCCAGTCATCCAAATCGCAATCCACATGTTCCCGAGCAAACTGAAGCCTAGCTTGCTTGTGGGCTATGGTTAAGAGAGGGCCTGTTGCGGGGTGTCTTGCACTCAATCCAGATTCCTGGAGCCTTCTTCTTACTGTTTTGGAAGAAATCGCGACAGTTCGAACATCTTGAAGTCGATTTTTTATATTGTTTCCGGTGAGGAACCGATTTCTTAATGCTTGTTGGCGTATAAAACGATCGTCGATTTAGTTTGTGGACCTTGGTCGGCCTTGCCCTGGTCTCCTAGTATGTGAACCTGTTGCCCTAAACCGTGGAAGACATCGACCAATAGTCGTGTGATGAACAGCAAGCTTCCGTGCAACCTCACGTTGGCTATACCCTTCTTCCATCAAGGTGACAATTTTTACAGCATTATGCTCACTTACATTTCTTACTGGAGGCATTTCAATGTGTACACAAGTCGAACAAAATGAATATCTGACCACAAGTTGAGAAGACACAGGAAAATCAAACCCACAACGCTATTACACTTGCAGACAATAACAATGCAATATGGCAGATTAGTGCAAAACAAGTCTTAACTTGCATTGACATGACTAAAAAGAGTACAAATTGTTTCATTGTTTCAGAAAATGTGTGATTTATAAGCCTCCACGATAAAGAAATTTATATATTCAAAAATTTATAGGTGGTGCGCTAGTTTTGTCCATCAGTTTAGTAACTCTTAAGCGTTTATTTAAGCAACCACGTTGCGGACAAATGTAAGTACCAACTGGTCGAACAGTATTCGGAGTTAAGCAAGGATCCTCGTGATCACCGCTTGGAAGGTGACCAAAAACTTATATTAACAGGCTAGTATTCCTGGTTCTCCGGAGAATACCTGCAGTCGATCCCCGCACGAGAGTACAGAAGAAATAGAAATACAACGAGAAGTGAGACAGGGATGCATTTTATCGCCAAACCTGTTCAACTTGTATTCAGAACATATAATGATGAAGGCGCTATACAAAAAAAGAGGAAAGAATTAAAGTAAATGGTGACGTGATAAATAACATTCGATATGTGATCGACACCATTCTGGTTACATCAACTCAAGAGGATACGCTAAGCTTGCTAGACAAAGTAGATGCAGAAAATGAACGGTTAGGCCTAAATATAAATATCCAATAGACAAAGTTTGTGGTATAAAGGTAACAACATGCAGATACCTAGGTACATGGGAATTTGGATTTAGATGAAAGTAATGTTATATTATAAAGAACTGAAAATCGATCTAAGAATGAGAGTAGTTACTTGCTATACATGGCCAATATTACCGTACGGCCCAGAATCATGGACTCTGAAGAAAGATACAAACTCAAGAATATAAACTTTGGAAAAGTGGAGCTTCCAACGAATTTTAAAAATCTCATGGACAAAGCGCTGTACCAACGTAGAAGCCTTAAATAGAATAGGAAGAGATAAAGAACTTTTACACATGGTGAAAATAGAAAAAGTCTTATACCTGGGACACGTACTCAAACATAGATAGATAGATATGACCTACTACAAAAAATAATGATAGGAAAGACAGAAGGTAGAAGGTAGACATTGTGAAGACATAAGAGACATAAGAGAATGGATGGGGATCTCGAGATTCAGCACCCTTTATAACGTGGCACGGAACAAAGAAAGATTTACAGATATGAGCCAACCGTCACCAGTTGGAGTGCTACCTATAGAAAAAGAAGTTGATCCCCCTGGGCTAGTGCACGTAAACACGGCTGATTCGATTCTACTCTTAGTATCACCTTCGAGTGCACTAAGGTGGTAATTCTGGCGACGACCAATCTTCATTTCAATCGCCGACAAATGGTTGTCATCTAAAGTTTGCTCATATAGCAAAATTGTAGCATTTTAATTAAGTTCAAGGATATTCTGGAAATATTTTAAAAGACCCTATAATTGCGATATATAATCTATAACAAAGTTATACTACTAAAATTAAATAAAAGTAAAAGCATCCGTATTCATCATCATCGTTGGCACTACAACCCTGGGTGGGTCTTGGCCTCCTCAAGAATTCTGCGCCATCTATCTCTATATTAGGCGTAATTCTTCCAGTTGGTTATTTCTATGCTTCTCAGATCTTCTTCTACCCCGTCTGTCTATCGTAATTTAGGTCCACCTCTTCCTCGATTTCCATTTCGTTCTGCCCTTAGAACACGTTTTGTGGACCTTCCTTCGTTCATTCCCATTACGTGTCCTGCCCATCTTAGTCTTCCTATTTTCACTGTTTTTACTATGTCTACATCTTCATACATTTCATATAGTTCATGGTTGTATTTTTTTCTCCATGCTTGGTTTTCTTGAACGGGTCCAACTATTCTTCTTAACATTTTCCTTTCAAAGATTCCTACGAGGTTTTCATCGGATTTACTGAGCGTCCCAGTATCGGAGGCATACGTTAGTATTGATCTTATTATTATACATTTGGATTTTCGTGTCAAGTTCGGCGATGTTAGCTGTTTTTCAACTCCATAATAACATCTATTCGCTGTTCGAAGCCTCCTCTTTATTTCTTCTTCTGTTTTTGTTTCATTGTTTATTTGGGAACGTAGGTATATAAACTCTCGTACCACCTCTATGTTGTAGTCGCTTATTGTTATATTTTGACCTATCCCATTTCTTCCGCCTCTGTTACGTGGTACAATCAGCGCTTTTAGTTTTTATTCGTCTATTTGTAGCCCTATTTTCGGGCTGCCTTCTCTACATTACTAAAAGCTTCTACGTTATTTCTCATTGCTCTGCTTATTATATTGATGTCGTCCGCGTATGCCAGAATGTGAACTGATTTTGTGAATATCGATCCAGATGTTTCTATTTTGGATTCTCTTACTACTTTTTCTAGTGTCATATTAAACAGCAGATAGACAAGAGCATCTCCGTGTCTCACTCCCTTACGTGGTTTGAACTGCTCAGATGTCTCATTTTGTATTTCAACTTAATTACACCCGTGTTAGTTTAATAATTTTAACCGTGACTGTTTACGTATTTCGGCGTGATGAAGCTCAAATAAAGCAATAGAAAACTTGTTGAAATGATCAATAATATTGTCTTATTTACCAATTAATATAAATTTCAACGAAGTAAGGCAATAAATAATTGATAACTCTATTATGTCCTATGGAGAACAGACACCCTATATGAAAGGTTTTGTGGTACTGTGCTCGTTAGATACATTTGTAGGTACTATTATACTCTGAACTATAACCACTTCACAATGTCAAGGTTTCCCGAATCCTCGCATGTTTTCAGTAAGTATATCAAAGGCACACCTGTTATTTAAAAGATCATCTTATTACGTTTTCGCGAGAATTAAATTCCTTTACGTGGCCCGCTCTGAACGTTAATATGTAAAAATCTGGAACTACCATAAAGAAAAATAACCCATTATGGAATTGAAATAAACATTGACCCGTATTTAACAAGATCTTTATTAAACGCATTCCTTCGGTTTTAGTTTGGCGAAAAAGTTGAAACGCTGTTACCTTGACCACCTCAAAAATTAAATTAACATTACTCCAAAGTTTTGCATTCTTACGCTCATTCTTTAGAAAAATTCCGGCAACATTTCCTGCAATAAATTCATTCTTTTGACACGAAATTAACCCACTTCTGCTAATACACACATGTTAAACTTGGAAAAAAGATAAAATTCTCCTTTTCCGCAGCAATTTAAGCTCTACCCTTAAAACATGCAAGCGTTTAATTCTTCATAAAAGAAAAATAAATTACTGAAGCAAAACGTTGACCCTTCCGAAATTTTTCCAACGCAGCCCCACAATGAAATGCGCTGACAGTTACAACAGCCTAGTGTGTCACGTACTAAAACATTCATCATTTTCGGCTCCCCAAAACGCAACGTCGCAAATTTTCGGCTCGCTCAGAATGAATATGCGAGAATGTGGAAACTCGATGATACGAAATGTTTTTTTTCAAGAATCCTAATATAACTGACGTGCGAAGGTCAGCGCTACAAGTGATTTTAGTCACGCTAAGGGGTTGGTCAGATTCAACTGGGTAGGGTTAAGAATGAGAGAGTGTCATTTCTAATGTTTTTATGTCATGATTACAGATCGGAGACACTCCCAATCCTGAGTTACGACTCATCACTAGCAGTTTTGATAAAGTGAAGTACAAGGGTAAGTTACACTTTGGATTTTAAAATTCATAATTTGCCCTGCACGATAACATAAATCAGCAAGGGGGTTACACCCTGTAAGAGACAATGATAAATTTAAGTAATAACTTTTTACTGTTTTCGAGGCGTTTGGACCCCTTAAATTCCTTCTTTTAGTTACTCTATTGGTGATAAATTGCTATGTAGATTCATATCACCTCATTTATAACTGTAGAAACAGCACTTGTAAGTTACACATCAAAGTATGTCCTACGACATAAAACAAATTGAAACCGTAGCTGTAAACAACCAATTTCACCGCTGTCATTAGTCACATCGATAGCATTGTTAGGAAAAAAGTGGCACCGAAAGGAAAAACGGTAGTTTCCCCCTGTCAGTATGTCTGTTTTAATAAAATTGTCTTCGGGAGAAGACAATGCCGTACTTCCCCTTCTGTCAGTGTAAGTCAATTTAGCTCGTGTTTCTACAAACGGGGATTATAAAGCGTGTCCCATAAATAAGCAAACACACTTATAACTTAATAAGCTGTAAAAGTTATAAAACATGGTGAACACTTTACCACCACAATATTTACTAAAAGACGTAATTCTACAATTAGTCATTAGACTTCTATTGTTAACTTAATAAAGAACTTATCTTTGGTGGTATTCGACAGCTAAAGCTAGTTTAGAGGGTCTAAATTCATCAAGTCCCACTAAAGATGACAACTTAGTTACGAAAATACGTGTTTAGGTAGCTCTAAGTGGAGATTACAGTATCAAGTCAAACCTAAGTAGTATGGTAGTATATATAAGTCTACTATTAGCATCCAACTGCCACTTAGCCAAATATTTATATCTCAACTAACATAATTCTTGGATAAATGTTTATAAAGATTGAGCGAGGGCTACTACAATGATTGTTCTGGTATTATACTGAAGTTGTTATTATTCCAGTGTGGCCCTTCTTGTCCATATGTACTTAAAGTACAAAGTTATCTCTTTGTTAGTAAACACTATTCAATAATGCGAAATTTGCTGATTGGACAGTTAATAATGCCCTCAGATAAATCCGAAAGTATAAGTAGATTGCAACAATAGAACTTTTGCAAACTTTGCATTACCTATTTATTTTTTCTTATTTAAGTGCTCTGCATTTGTATTAAAAATACGACTACGAGATTTCCTTGCCTAAACTACTAAATGAAATAATTATGGATTGGGGCACGGCACCTACTATTTAGATTTTGCTACATAAATAAGAACATTTATATCAAATAGAGCCACTAGACGATCTAATGAAAAGGAAAATGGGTAGAGTAAAAAACACATACTGTCACTATGTGTAGGTATATTGAATAGATAGTATGAATATTACATTCAGGGAATAACCGAAAAATTTTAAAAATTACCCAAAAATGTTTTCATAACATTTTATTAATAAATTAACCAATAATCGACAAAATAATTATAATAAAATGTAAACAAACACTGAAATACCTATTGTCATTGTCATTGTCATTGTAAGATTGGTCATTGGGAGAGTGAGTTACCTCACGTGCACCATCCAACCTTTTGGATGTACTTGAGGACATTCGCAAATGGCGTGTTGCTGATTTCGGCCATATAAGACCAAAAGTCTCCCAATATGGATCCTCTGATTGTTGCGAGAGCTGGACAGTGACACAGGACGTGTTCTGCCGTCTAGTTATCCCCGTTGCATCCTCTACAGTTTGGGCTGTCCTCCAGTCCCATCCTGTACATGTGTTGATTTAGGGTGCAGTGTCGAGATAAGATACTTACAACTAGCCGCATATAGTTGCACACAAAATTTAGCTGTCTTTAGCGAGGGTGCAGTAATAGCAGCCCTTGCATAACGACAACTTTCAGTGTTTACTTATCTTTGTGTGAAGTCTTTTAGGGTTTCTTGGCATAGTATAAAGCTTAATGTCATCAGGGATATAGTAAAAACGGGTTCTGGTCCCCAAAGGAGTTGTTCGTCGAACCCTTCACGACACTGCAATACGACTCCTGAGGTAATTCTGCAATTACCCAGGGCTAGTAAAGCGGTCCTGCTGTTACTGCTGGCTCTTGATCTGTCGTTCAAGAATTGCATTTGCACCATGCATTATTCCCACTACCTGTGCTTGGAACAAAGCATATTTTTGCCTAGTAGTATACTGTGGCGTAGGTTTAGGTCATCGGAGGAGACTCCGGCACTCCTTGTTTTAGATCCATCGCGTCGGTAAAGATGGATATGTCCATATACTGGGTTGGCTTAGCGTTGGCATAAACACTGAAGTGTCTACTGATGGCATATTCTGGAGGGAGGGAGTCTACCATTGCGTCTAGAAGAGGGTTCTTGACGACTACCTCATCCAGGATATGGATATGTCTGCCTCCCCTGCCTGTTGTGTGCCACAGACCCTTATGGCGCAGCCTCAACGGCGTCCTCACAGCTACTTCCTTCACAAAAGAGGGAAATAGTCAATGGGAGACGACAGTCTGAGACAACGAAAATAAACAGTTCAAAGGCTAAATTATCTTCTGTGGTATAAAGAAATAGAAAATAGTAGAAGAAGAATGTATAGTGCAATCCTAGAGATATGGCGCTGGTGTACGAGGGCTAACAGAAAACATAAAAAAATAATATCTGTAGTAGAAATGGACGGAGCTGCCGTCTATAACTAGACTAGAACATCTGAGAAATGTCGATATCCGACGAGAAATGGAAATGAAAGACACTGTAATAAGTAGATAAGATCGAAACAACAAGGTTGCTGTGATGGGGCCACTTAAAAAGAATGCAACCTGGAAAACGGCCTCAAAAAATTTACGAATTGTTCCCGAACGACCGAACAAAGACCTGGAGAAGCGACAATTAACCGTAGAGAATTGGCGAGACAGTGACAGACAGCGATAGGCAGCAGTATAAGGCGTAAAAGCTTTAAACTTTAACCACGTATAGCTGAGGTCATTCAACGCTTACCTTTTTTTTTTAAATTCGGCACCCTTGCCGAGATATGGCTGCCCAAAGCTTTTCTAGATCAATTCACTAAAATGTAAATATCTTTTTTTTTCCTGTCGAATTTTGATAAACTTCCTTTTTTTTTGGAAAGCTAACAGTCCAAGCTGCAAGAAAAATGTTCAGTTGTGTGTTAAAATGGAGAAAATCTGATCCAGAAGTGAAAACTTACGAGTAAACATAGCAAAATTAGGAGTATGTATTTAGAGTAGCTTAAAGCAGCAGGGGGAGGGTTCATTTGGTAAAATACACCGCGCTTAAATCTGGTCAAATTCGGGATAAAGTCATAAGTGCCAACGGGAATATCACTGGATCCGGCACTGTTCAAGCTCCACGTTACATTGAATGGCCAATCCGAAGGTTGTGCATGATGGAATTTACCTTTACACGTAATTGTTCCTAATAAAAAATATGAATTTACCAGCCCCGTAAACACAGGGGCGCAGCAATTACTCTCAGCTGTCCTTACAGTAATCCGCAAATTACTTTTAACAAAGATCAAAATAAAACAAGAGTTGAGTTGAAGAATGCATTTAATTAAATTAAAGCAGTGGACAAAATACACACGAAATGGTTAAATGATTATAATTTGGTAACGAACATAAACATTATTGAAAAGAAAACAGTGTAAAACGAACAATCTTAATATCAAACAAGGTCACGCGCAGGTGAACCCCAAAACAATCAAATCTAAGCTAATAATACCTGAAAAAAGATAGTCCAGGAAAGCCTTGTACACGCAGTATTTTCTTATATTACAAAAACAAATCTTCGAACAAAACATACGAAATATAACCTAATTGCAGAAGATTTCACAATTAACGGCGTACGTTTTTGGTGGCCTCACGCCGGCAAACTAAGATTTCCAAGATCGGTTCTTTAAACGATATTTTGCGAATTTTTGGGAAACCGAAAATTCCCCTTTTTCGGACGTACCGTGAATGGTACCGCAGAAAGCGAAAGTAATTACGTATTGGTAAATTACACTGATTCGGACAGCCGGGGATACTTTTAAATCTGCGTAACACTCAGGTCGAGAGCTAGAACCAGACTTCTGTCTTTTGCCCGCAATTAACGGTCTGAGGACTCGGGTTAATACGGCGTTTGCAGAAAAATAAATAAACATCGCGCATACAGGGTGCATTCTATAAGAGCTGCCAAACGTCACACGTTTTCAAGACTAATTTACAAATTTTTAAACCAGATTTTCACTTCTGGTTCAGATTTCACTTTCCATAATCAATTTTACAGTTTTACACAATAAAAACCAAGGCTTGACGGTAAGCTTTCTAAAGCAATAAATGTTATCATAATCGGAGAAAAAATAAAACAGTTATTCGCATTATAGTGAATTTATATAAAAACTTTTGAACGCCATATCTCCGTGACGGTGCTGTAGTTTAAAAAACATTACTAGATAATTTAGGTGTTAAATACCCTCAGCGGCTAGTAGTTAAAGTATTTCGCACATGTTTAGAATCACCCTGTATATATTTATTTTACTTATCCGAAATGCATTTCTAACAAAATTAAGTAAGGCAGGAAGCCATAAGTTGTTATTCTTTTCTGGATAATATATTATAATATTAGGGTTGGCTAATATAATTCGAGTGAAGTTTCCTTTTGAAACGTAAAACGTTTTTGTAAAACCACTTTTTGTACGATCGCCGAAATATGATTTACGAATAATACAAGTAGAATACTATTTTTCTGTACGATGTTAAATAAACTTCTTACAGTGGAAAGATTATTCAATACATTTAAAGACCACAAATCGAATCTTGGCTACGTAAAAGCGAATCTTAACAGTTTTCTCAGAAAATGCAGAACATAGTTTTGGGACGTTCTTTCTAATCCTGGAAATCTTATTTTGCAATACACATCTAGTTCCGATAATATGATATTCTGCAAGATTGGTTTGAATTAAACATAGAAACCAAGAGAATATTACGAAATTGTAATAAAATTTATAAATCGATATAAAGGAAATTTAGGTGCAGATAAACCGTTTAATAAATTATCACTAAATGACGACGATCGACCTCTTGACGAAGGTGATATCATTAATTCAATATATTCGGGCCACACACACAAGAACGAAGCTACAAACAAAAATGTAGAAAGAAAAGTGGCCAATTTAAATGAGAATATGGAAGTAAACCTAAGAATTTTGTTATATTCGTTTGATTTTGCCGCTTCTTACGGATTAAAGTTTTATTTTATTGGCCGCTCCGTAGCCGATTACTAACTTATTATTTCCCGAATACAGTTTTAGTGGACGTTTCTTTTTTGTTATTCTAAAGAAATGCCGATGAATATTTTGTCTACACGCTTGACTATGAACGTTTACTGGGAATTTTCTGCCCTTGAGGGAACCCTACGTGTTAATTGTTCTAGAATTCTTGCAACATTGTTCGTCATATGGTGAAATATTCCAGCTGCTGGATACTTTCGTTCGTTTTTTCGGAGTCGACTTAAGATATCCTACCGACCCGGTTGCTTCAGCGCCGACAACAAGTACTGCAAGGGCAGTTTGGACGATAGGTGAATGCGTGAATTTTTGTATCGCTGTTATCACCGTGGGGTGAACAAAATTATCGACAAGTGTCGGATTTAAGAAACACGCTAGATTTAATCCTTGCAAGGCAATTCATTGCGAATTTGCTGATCGCCATTGGTGAATTAATATCGAACCCCTTTTCTGATCCCCTGGATGTGCCGCTGCTGCAACAATGAAAGAACACTCGAAATTTCCCGTTTCCTGAAGTTCCAAGGAAGAACCTAAAAACACCCCAAATTGTGCCTCTCCCTCTACTCCCTACCGAAGAAAACTAAGGTAAAACTTGCCAATGTACTATATAGTGATTTTTCCCCTGTTTACCAGTTCTTCGTTGGTGACTAAGAAACAGAACAGTTTAATTCCCTTGTAATATTAAAACTGAGGCAATCGTCAGTCGCCCCGTGTTTCATTACTCGTTAAGGTTAAAGTTTAATTAACTCTGTAAACTCGAACGCCGCTGGCTGCGTAGATCTGTTCATTAAAGTAAATATCGCTAGCCAATGGCGGCGAGCTCTTTAGTTTGAACGTCCCAGCACTCCTTTGTTTAGCACATAGTTTTTTTTCTTGCTTGTTCTAAATTGTACTATTTGTGTGATATATTTTACTCAATAGATTTGAATGCGGTTAAAATGCAGTACCATCTCTTATTCTGGTGTATTTTATTGTATGCTCGAACTTTGCAAACATTATATACAGGAGGAGGCAGAATAAAGATGAGTTCGATTCCCGTAAGCTGCTGGTTTCTCGGCTCTCCTACGAGAACCTGCATTCAGCTGTAACCTGGAGGGTGGCGCCCATTAATTTCGACTTACCCTGTATACTACTACGTTAGATTTCCTTCCTTAGATTTCTCGTGAACCAGCCTCTACTTCTCTGAGTTAAGCCGAAGGCACTTCCATCTTTCCTGCTACGGTCCGACGAAAAAGCTCGTTTGGTCGGTAACAATTTTTGTTTCCATATTATAGCTAAAAAACAAAGGAAAAACATTTTTAGCCTCAGTAACTACCGTCAAATATGTGATATGAGACATACGTCATAGTACTTAATCTTTAATAGATAAATGAAAACTAAATAAGAAATAAACGAAATGATATTAACATGTTTTATCTGCGAATGAATGATTTTTAAATTGTAAAATACAAGAAAATTCTATCAAGCTATCTTTGACTTTTATATTTAGATTCACCCCCCGCCTTTATAATACTAATAAATAGAAATTACACACATTTAACCGCAGGGCACCCTGTACATAAGCAAGCTATTGCTTCTGTTTCCATTTCAACAATACAAACAATGTTGAAGAAATAGTAATGAATCTTACTTGATTGCGATAAATTATAAAACAGTATGAATGCACGAGATCGTTCGTGAAACGGAAGTGTAAAATGCATGTTGCAAGACAGAGGAAGGGAGTTGCAAAAGGAAGAAAGTGAATAATTATATTATATGGATTAGTCTAGTCTAGTGCAACGCCTCGTCAGAAAGCGGGACTTCTGAATTTTGAGCTGTTATTAAATTCACACCCAGATTCTTACTTTAAAACCGACGAATGAAACTTTTATTAAACGCTGGTGTTGTCACCAGCAGATGCAGCAATTTTATTAAAGAATGGAGGTGCGATTGCTACTCCAATAACTTCAATTAAATAACTACACCCGTATTTTTAAATTAAAACCTGGAAATGCTTAAACTTCTTTTTGATTTTTCCTCAGATTCGCCGACACGTTCTGACGGAATTTATTAGCGTATCGCGAATCAAAAGCGACGAATCCGAAGCAGAGCTCGGGTCAAAATAAAGCCGGACGTATAAGAAAGGACCGGGCAAAATTCATGAATCTGAAGTAGGCAAAATCGCAGGGATTCGGGGACACTGGAAAATACTATTTGATTTTCTTTAGATTTCTACGCTTTGTTGTTATGCCCACTGTGAACACTCCATAAAATCTGAACTCTTAAATTTTTTATACTCACTTTTTATATTTATATATCAACATACTATCATATGTTGAGGATATAAAACCAATATTGAGAATTCCGTTTTGAAAAGTAGAAAAAATGAACTATAAGGAATATATGATTTCCTTTTTTATACACAATAAAAGTATGATACAAACCATATTTTTTACTGTAACAATAATTTTTGTCTATCAAAACGTTTTCTCAAATTTTACATAATTATGTAAATGATAAATCAGCAATTTTCAAGTAAAGATTTCATTTTAGCTTCCATCGCACAGTCTTTTGCTATACTAGTTTTTTACAGCTACATACCGTCGGCGTAAATCCAAAACTTTGTAATTCGATTTCATAAAGCTTTATACGAGATTCAAGGAAAACTTCTTATTATTTTAGAAAAGTCTGAAATGAAAAAATATGGATTCTACGAGTAGTTTACATTTTCAAATATCAGTACCGTAAATGCAACAACCTGCGGTTAATTTGTTAATAAATAATTTAATTGTATTATTTACAGCCATATATACATATATTTATACAGGGTGACATAATAGTTCGATAATGTTTGCTAATGTCTTTATTACCCCTATTGCTTTAGTGGGACAATGGACAACTTCTTTATTTTAAATAGACCACTCTATATATTATTACAATATTGGATTTTTTATTTTTTTTATGTTTAAAACAATGTTACGGGCCAAACGGGCTTTTCCGTCCACCCGTAACCGGATAGATGGGAAAAGGCCTGCAGCTTAGCTCAGAGGAGTAGGGGAGATTCACGGAAATCACTTACGGGAGGAAATCTTCCTAGTTGTGTACAGAGTGGGTCAAAAGTAGTGGGCCCCACCTTCCAAATACAGCTGATTGTAGATCCTCGTGGAAAGCCGAGAAGTCAGCAGCTTACGGGAATCGGACTCACCTTTATTGTGCCTCCCACCTGTTTATAAAGCTTGCAAAATTCGTACACACACAAATACAGAATGCATAATAATAAAAGAGGCAGTAAATTTTAACACACATATAATTAAATTATCGGAAATGACAAACGTACAAAAGAATGACAGCAAATGGTGATTTTTATAGTTCCATATTACAAGGTTTTAATTTGAACGTTCGAAACAAAAAAAAACTCGCCGCCGCTGGCGCATGTGATTTACATTTTAGAAACGCCTACGTGCCCAGGGACGCCGGAGCTTACAGGAATGACAGAGTATATATAAAAAAATATTTACCCTACACTTTGTAGTACACAATAAAAGGACAGTCGGTGGCTGAGGGTCGCTTCTTCTTACATAAAAAAAGTTCAATCCCTTGAAATTTTGAAAGCTGGGTTCTTTCTTCACAGCACAAAAAAACTTAGTTCTGTACCTTGAATTCCGATGAAGGCATGCACAATTGTGGGGGTTGCTTTCCAGGTGCAGGTAGTCTGGGGTACTTTCAGGTCCGAAAAGAAGAAAGGTAGACGACTTCTTCAGAAAACTTTGGGACTAAACCTTTGTTGGGACCGCCCTGGGAATTAGATTATTTCCAACGGGGTCGGTTGAGAGCAACGGGGATTTCAGACAATTGCAACCACAACCATCACATTTTCACGGGTTTAATACGCTTGTTGAATTGTTGTAGTGTGTGGTGGTAGGTCAGTTGGTAGCGCACTCGCTTTCTGAATAAAACGTCGATTCTGGCTTGGGTTCGAAACCTAAGCAGAACTAAGCAGATTTATAAAAATCTTGTCTGCAACCCACCACACACAATTTCCCAATTGTTGGAAGCTTAGATGAGCTATCTATTGCAAAACTATTGTTATATCTTGAAATGTTGTAGAACTAATGTATTTCGCAGCCTGCGGAGGAAAAATTGTTATATAGTCATGGATATTTCTTCGTTTAAAGTACACTCTCAGTCCTCCAAAAACACAAATTTGTATTATTTTTCGCATCGTATTGGATACAATTCTGTCAAAATCGCCACCATAGGACATTTAACTTATAAACTGCGCTTCCCACTATATAAAGTATAAAAAAATCATAGCAATACAACCGCAAAACAATATGCAAGATATTTCATTAAACGATAGTGAAAGAGAGGTACAAAGAAATCATCTTACGTCTCCATATAATGTCTTTACAATTTCTTCGCTTTAGTTCTCTTATAGAAACCATAGTCTACACTTCTACAGGTTGTCTACAGGTTAAACTTGTTTCAGCTTAATTTCTAAGAAACAGCATTTTTATGCAATTTGTATAATAATCACACATAGCAGTTTAATCACGCAAGCTTCGTAAGATTTTAAATTGAATGAAAGTGATAAAATGTAAACCGATAATAACATTTCAAGGACATTTTAAGACTTGCGAGACTTGAAAATTAAGCTGACTTTGTCGTGTAATTTTTGAAACTTGTTTATTTAATCTTAAGAGCTACTTTTTTTGGTTAAATAACTAGGTTAACCGTACGTACTTATGAAGAATTTTTTAACCGCTCCTATAGTAATAGACTACGTGGGTGTGTGACCAACTTGAGAATGATAATAGTAATTGGTAACATGGTTAATACACCTGATTTATAGTTATAGGTAATTATACGTCCACTCAATCATGCTAGTCACGCTATTTTATACGCTAGACCCGGTCGTATTATTTATGACACGACATTTTCAGACATTCGCGTGTCGCCCCTCTTGTACGTAATGAAATGTATCTGGTGAGGCCCGTTTTGCGATTGAAGTGCGTGAGGCCAGCGTCGCCTATTAAAAGGCCATTAGTTATTCCGTTTCCGTTAAGAAGTCAACGCGTGACGGTGACAAGCGCCACCTAGAAACAATTATCACATCGCCTCAAAGTTTCATTTGTCAAGTGATGCTCCGACGCTGCCGGCGCCGCCGACGCCCAACAATGCGGTGCTATCAATTTCCCGAAACCACTGACCCTAAACGCGCTAAACTGATACAGTAATTAATAATAAACGCAAAGGCAATTACTTAGTTTGCGGCATTACCACCAATACAAACAATAGGTCCAGTAAATATTATTGAGACTTTCTGACCGACATAAATCATCGAGTCTCCATTGGATAAGGTATTACAACCAAAAGTGCAGGTATTACGTAAACTTGCTGGCATACCCAAATCACAAGTTGCAAATAATGGCAAACGTGCGCCAGCAAATCTTTGAGATATGTCCTACTTTTCTACAAGTGAAACAGATATCGATTCGTCTCTTTTGTACTTTGAGACTGTAATTGGATTCTTTGACAAAAGTACCAATGATTATTAATTATTCCAATTAGGAAACTAAAGTTCCGAGATCCTAACTAATTACCAATTTATTTTATGCCTTTCAATTGTAATTAATTTACGTTTAAAAATTTACACAAACTGGTATTGTCGATTATTTACTGTTAGCATGTGATTTAGTTTGTGGCGTCATATGCAAGTTCACATTATTATTTTAGTTGATTCGGAGTGCATTACATCATAAAACTAGATACACATCGCATCGCTTTTTAAATATTCATTTGATTGCTAATAATAGTACAAATGACAAAATCCATTACGATTTAATTTGCTGACGTATTATGATAATTTATCCTTTCCATTAAATTTAATGTTATCTGCGTACATACGATATTCCCTAACTCTGCAAAAATAGATTAACACATATTTCAGAATGCAATACTCTAAACTTTAAACCACCAACTGCTTACATGTGAAGTATATGTTTCGAACAGATACACGTTATGATAATTAACTCCTCTTAAAGGAAATTAGTCTAAAATATAAAAGACTATTAAAGTATGTAGTTTGTCTTTAATGTTACTACGACACTGTTTGTATAGGACTAAGACAGAAATTACAATATTGTCGCGAAGCGGGTCTTCAATCAAGTGGTGAATTCGTCTCGTTTTAATCAACGCTTTTGTTAATAACAACTCTTCGGATTCTGTACTAATGTATTACAGCAATTGAACACTACTTATAACAAATTAATGCTTAGGACGAGCACTATCTAAAATAACAGTCATAAACTGTGTATCAGGAACAATAGCAAACCATAACTTTTTATTTAACTATTTATAGGGCTGTGATCAATTGTGGAAGGAGAGAAACCTGCTAATTTTTGAATATCCTGTTACTGAATATTTTATATACTGCATAAATACTAAAGATAAAGATATGCGGTAACAGTTACTATAAGTTATTAAATGCTCACTTGTAAGCTAATCTTGGCTAAACTTGGCACCGTTGCAAGCCTGTACAGTTTTCTATTATCAGAAGCAGTATGCTGTAATAATGCTGTAACCCCAATTTATCTAGATAACTATCTTGATGCAACTACAAACTTCGATCACTTCAGATGCACCCTATGAACAGACATTTAATTATCAATTTATTATTGGTAAAATACAGGGTGATTCTAAAAATGTGCCAAAAACTTTAACCGCATACAGCTGAAATTATTGCCCACCTACATTACATACTAATTTTTCTTTAAATCGGCTTAAGTGTCTTCACTAGAAGAACAAACCAGATTGTACAAGATTCTGCTGAAATTGAATCTATTATTATTATTACTAAAATATAAATATGAATTGCAACGAAGTAAAGCAAGAAACAATTAACACATATGGGTAATAGTTTCTTCTTCGCGAACTATCAACAACAACAAAAAATTAAACCAAAATGAATATAAAATCATTTTTCACTGAATTCTTTATATACCCGTCAGTCGATGGATAGCGGGCGGCGGGAGCTAGAAGTACGGCCAACACTCGTCTGTTGCACGTGACGTGTACGTCACAAGCGCTCAACCAATTGCGTTTGAAACGTTCGTCTTTTTATCTCAATGGTTATCCATCCATTCATTTTAACTCAATGGGATATGCGACGTTGTTTTTTTTGCATTGTTTTAAAAATCATGGCCTACGTGAATTTCTATAATTGCTTCTAGGAAATTGGGTCCATGTGCGGCTGATTATTGTTTCTGCTAGCTCCGCACAAATCATTCCTGCTGGCATTCTTTCTAGTAAAATAGAAGACGCATTTTAGCGCTGAGAGCGTGCGTTCGAGTTAATTCCTGTGCCTTCGTTTATCTGTCGTATGTTACCTGCATCGATTTGATAGCTGAATAATTCAAAAACTGTGGATAAGAGTGGTGTATTGTTGAAATGATGCTCTTCTGATTGTTGCGCAATTCCTTGCAACTTCAAATTTCTTCGGCTGCATCTCTAATAATGCTAACCTGCAGTCCCATAAAGAAGGGACACCCTGTCGAAAAATCTGCAATCCAGTCTTCGC